>JAHWFP010141211.1:35532-58779 GCA_023313725.1 Lithobius niger | reverse complement strand
CAGGATTATCAATTTAAGAACCTTTCTTTTATAAGTTGCAAGTTGTTAAAAGCGAAATGTTGGAAATATGGTCTTACATATCAAGAAAGGGTTAACTAACAACTTAAAATAAAATCGAATGCAACAATCGTGTGTTAAACAATATTCAATGTCGGTAACAATGATAAAGAAATTGTAAGTTTAAGTTTGATGAAACATTGTTGCTTCAGTCGTTCAAAAAAAATTAAAGGGAGTTGCTGTCGGTTTTCTAGATTACTTATTTTGACGCGAAAGTGGTTGGTCTTACACAATTATTAGGCATTCAATTGCAAGAAAATCGGCTTCAGAATTTCAGAAATTATTGTACATAGAAATATGTCTAACGTGAATTCAAACGTGAATTATGTTAAAGACTAAGTCAATTAAATCAGGCTTGACAAATTACAGTAGTTGTAATTCAAGTCACAAATATTCAGCGTGGATACACGTTTTCGGAAACTTGTGTGTTTAAATACAAAACCTTGAAAAGTTATACAAACAAAACGTATCATAAAAAATGCAAGTTTGTAATAATAAAGTCAACAAATAAACAACTTTAAGCAGCGGACAATGGGGAAAAGAAATTTCTTCACCGAAGTTTTTTAAGTGTTGATAGCGAAAGAGATTTTATTTAGGTCCGGGTTAAAAGGATGCTTACATTAGGTAAGGAAAAATTAATTTTGCAATTACTTGAGTTTGCGTGATAACATTTTGCACATACAGTTAAATTGATTCTTGAATTTTAAAGCCTGCTTCAGCTAATACCGGGCGTAGTATCGTACACCCAAGCATCTAAGGAAAAATAAAATCGTTGGCCAATTGTACAACTGAATCGCGAAGGTAACGTCTTGCATAACCACTACTTTCGCGACTGTTAACGGGGAGAATTTAGGTGCCGAGTCAACCAAGAAAAGACACTGGTGAGAACGAAGAGGGGCCTCCATGGCTAACCAACATGCAAGTTATGGTCAGAATCAATTTAAACGTCACACGCATTAGTCTGGGGGCGGACTAGGAATGACGCAGAACCCTGGCGAAGTGCTGCAGCACAACTTTGAGACGTAGCCCGTCCTAGTTGCACCAGTAAAATGTCTAAACTCGGATAACCGGTTCCTCTAAAACTACTTATTTCGAAACTTTGGCAGGCTCAGTATTAGTATACTCCAATTTAAGCTTACCATGTTGACACGTATTAAGCTATCAGTAGAAGCCTCATTCAACATGCGTTTTAGATCCCTAACAGTGTGTGTGTGTGGGGGGGGGGAGTTAGGTATTAAGATAAATCATGCACGAATGACGCACTCAGGTTTGGGACCTAACCATTATCCACAAGCAACACCAAAATCAATCAGTTGTACGACCATAGAGGCACTTTCCTTTAAATTTCTTAAAAATTTCAACTTCACGCTCAAATGAAAAGGAGTCAAATCATAAGGAGTTCTCAAAAACGTCAAAAATAGAAAAGCATCAATCATTTGTTTTGAGTAGACAGCGAAACCTGACAATGAGGTAATGGGAAAATAAACTGCATAGAGTTGGTGGGTAACAGTTTTCGTAGTGAGCAAATCAATTACGAACGGGTATAAAGGCAAACATTTAACGTTGTTACACCCAATTTGCAAACCTTCAAATTTAGTGGCGGCAATTAGGAAAAAAGTCAAGAAATTGTCCAAATCATAAAGGTTCTGAGGTTTAAAAACTTGGAAATCTTAATTTTCAAAACTGACTCAAAAGGTTCAAATTTAGTAACAAGTGTTGACGATGTGAGATGGCAAGGCGTTCCATCCGGCGACAACTCTTTGCGAAAAAACTCCCTTTCTCGAGTTTGAATTTAAAGATCGATGCTGAAGTTTGAGATTATGCCCCCGGGTGGTAAGAGAAAAAGGAGTGAAGAAGGTGTTAGGATAGAGGCCCTCACAACCTTTTATAATTTTGTACACCAACAACAGATCGCTTCTGTCAAAAGGAGTAGCAAGGGATGGTAGCCCGAAGAGTTTAAGTCTTTCATGGTAAGATAATGCAGAGAGGGAAACACAGTGTTTTGTGAAATAGCGAAAAGTTCGCTCAAGGAGTTGAAGCGACTTCTGGTAGTAAGGCCTCCATGCCTGGATACAACATTCAAGGTGAGGTCAAACAAAATTAGTGATGACAAACTTCAACATAGTAGAACTAGGTGATGTTAAGTATTTGAGAAGATAATTGCCAATGTGTCTAGCTTTAGACGAAGCAGCAAGTGACTGGGAATGGAATTTCAGACTAGCATCAACAATAACCCCAAGATCCCGAATTTCTTGGACAGACAGAAGCATTGTAGACCCCATGAAGTATGTGTGTTATGGGTTATTAGGTTCTAAGTGTAGAACTTTAAATTAAATGGTAAGGCCATTAAAAAAAGAAAAGTTGGTTCTCAGGCCCTCCCGCACCGATTTTTTGATGGGAAATAAAAAGAAACGACGCGGCAAAAATAGCAGTTGCAGATCAAAAATGGTGCTTAGTAAAAAATGAAAATATAAAATTACCATTCTTGTTTTTAAATAATTTTATGGACACATGGTAAGCAGAATTACGAGGCAGTGTTCTTTATTTTACCCAAAATGAAAAATAATTTCCCAAAATGTACGTAAAAATAAGGCCGAAAAATATAAAAAATAAAAAATAAATTCCACCCGCCCGCACGGATTTCATGAAAATAATGCCCGAGAACCAACTTTCTTTTTTTAAGTGGCCTAAACCATTTGAGTTGGCCCAACTCAAAATGGAGTCAAGGTCACGTTGCAACAAAACACAGTCATAAGAATTAGCAATGGAGCGATATACTTTAAGGTCATCTGCAAAAAGAATACAGAGACTGATAAGAGACTCAGGGAGGTCATTGATATAGAACAGAAAAAGGAGAGGACCTAAAACAGAACCCTGGGGAACACCAGAAGTAACTGGTGCCCATTCAGAAAGAGTATTTCCAATACAGACTCTCTGTTTGCAATTATCCAGATAAGAAAACAGAATGCTGTACAAAATATCAGGAATCCCGGCTGCATGAAGTTTAGAAAGAAGAGTAGAATGCGGAACTGAATCAAAAGCTTTGGCGAAGTCGAAATACACGACATCACAAGCCATCTTCTGTCTAAGTAAGAAGTCCAGTGTTCAGTTGCAACAAGGAGGTTAGAGAGGCAGGATCTCCCTTTACGAAAACCATGTTGCGAATTGTGAAGAGGATGATTCGCAGCTTAGTTTACTGTATATTTTGGCTGAAAAATGAGCAAAAATTACCAGATGGAACACGTGGCACCCTCTGGAAACTCTTGCAGAACTAATAGGAATGAATCTAAGGCATTTCAATAAGGACTTTTTAGAGTTACAAATTCTCATCTCCAACCCTACAAATTCTTTGTAATAATAGTAGCTAGTTACTTTACATGTTCTGCGTATTAGCTGTTTTAACCTGGTGAGTGATACTATTTTGAATGTAACGTCTCCAATAAAGCTATTAAAAAGAACATGCTGATATATTTTGCATTACAGCTCATTTTAATCCTTGGTTGGACCAGAATGTCATAATATTATGGTAGTCTACTAAACATTTCTGGGTGGCCATGAATGCCACACCTAATGCTTCTGGGAGGCCACAGATACCATACGACTTTGTCACTTATTGTTTCTTGGGGGACTACATAATCCCATATGGTGTAGCGCCCCACGGTGATCTCGTCACAGATGACCACAGACTTTAAGTAGCATCCTCACCAAGTGACGCCCATACTATTCTAAACCTACCCAAGCCATCATATTAATAATTTATTAATTTTAAAAATGTTTTTTGCTTTGATTACATACCCAAACGTTTCTGGGAAGTCTGAACATCATGACATAACCAAACATTTCTGGGAAATCTGAACATAGTAATGTAAAGTTAGATCATTTAAAATTTTCACGTTACTTTGCTTCCATTTTTTTTTCTCCAATTTTTGGGGGCCTGTGTGCTGTGAATGCTTACAACCACAAGATGGGTATATTTTAAACAGTTTGACTAATTTGGAATACCATCCGGAAGATTATACGCAACCTACAGATCAGTGTTGACAAATTAGCGGGAGTTTAAACATTGGAATGAAAATCGATGCTGTGATGTGAAATTAAATATATTTTCTTGCACAACTTCTGATGAAGATAAAAGGAGTGTCACCGAAAATTAAAGTGTAGGACCATTTTGTGTTCTTCGGAGGTGGTAAAGTGGTTTTATTGTGTTCTTTGAGATACCTTTTAAATACCACTGTGACTACCGCTGCCAGTGTTTTCGATGCCTCCCTAGCACTGCCATACTAACGAAAACCGGTAAACGACGATAACAGGGGTTTTGAAAAGTCATAAGTATCAAATCGCACCTAAACCACCAGGCAGAACACAGTTCACTGTTCAACTTGAATTTTCGGAATATAAACCATTCTCCTTCCTCAGAAAAAACGCACAGCATGGAGGAAAAATATTGGAACTCACATGACGTTTTGTAAACAAAAATTCGAAATGACATGCGTGGTGGAGCAGACCACTGATCTATAAATCATCGCATCCAAGGAGATTTCACTTCTAGTCAAACTCAGCTGTAAGCTGATGGTGCACCAAGATCTCTGTATGGTTGTAAGAAGGACCTATGAGGTTCATTTGAGGGACACGTTGTCGAGAGAAACGTTTCTTAGCAAAGGACTCCAAAGCTCAAAGGTGGAGGCCATGTTTTGTGTTGGATTTCATTACCACAGGAGTTTGTTTCCAATCGGTGGTGTGCCTGGTTCTTCTGTGGTGTTCGGCTAAGGCTATACCATTGAGCTTCTCACCACGGCTGGTGACCCCAACGTGTTCGACGCATACCTCAAGTTGTCTCTTGGTTGTCGCTTGGTCTGGTGATTTAGGTGTGATTTGATTACTTATTATGACGCCCGTACTATTCTAAACCTACCCAAGCCATCATATTAATAATTTATTAATTTAAAAAATGTTTTTGCTTCGATTACATAACTTGTATCATTGTTTATTTTTTTTGTGTGTTTAGTGCATTCATACCAATGAAACAAGATCCACAAGGAACAAATTCATCAAGCTGGGAGAAGTTTGAATATCTTATCAATGAACTTGGAAAAAACAGTAAAGAAGCCTTTAACATTCTTAGAAGTCTAATTTAAGCAAAGCTCCGCTATGCTCACACGCCAATGTAATCTTAGGCCACGCATCATGCGCGAAAACCACAAGGAGTATCCAAACCACACTTTGCATGCAGTAGCAAGGTTTATCAAAACAAAAATCCGAAATGAGGTTGAGGAACCATCAGGAAGACAAAATGGGCTAATAGCCCAGAGCCAAAATCCAAACAACAACCTGATAGCAAGCCATTTCTAATTGTTAAAGGCATCCTATTGTTTAAAGATTGAGTGTTGATGATAAAGAAGAGGCGTAAAGCTTCGTGGCATGGCCCTGAATAAAATCATCATTCTGGCCTGACTAGCAGACATGTGTCTGTTAACTGTAAGAACCAAAAGCATATTTTGTAAGGCTGGGCTGATCACTAATACTGATTTAGAATGCCTCACGTAAGTCCTTACCGACATTTGCAAAATCGGTAGAATTCGGGAACATTAGATAAAATCCAGATAGATCGGTAATATACCAAATTGAAGATATTTTCACTTCTCGTCGACCGATTTTGACGTTTGAGTACACCATTTTGAAGCTTAACGGAGAAATGGGACATATTAATTTTTTTAAGTTCATGCAGTGCCGTAATATAAAAAAATTACCAAACTGTAGTTCAACGGTAATATAATGTCAAAAATAATTTTAAAATTTAACCATAATTTTACACATAATGATGCAATAGTCGTTTTATACCTCTGCTATGCAACAGTTTTGTTTTGATTGAATGACAAGTTGAAATTTTGTAGCTCTTCTGAGGCATAGAGTGAAAATTAATTACATTTTTCCGTCTGTTTCTTTACGTTTCAAAACCACCAAACTGCAAGCGAACTGCAACCAATACATGAAACCATTGCGCAAACTCAACACAGCATTCTAAAAGTATGTTGAGTGAAACTGACGTCAACTTGCAACGCGAACTTCACATTAAACCTGAAGTTTCCGTAAATCTAAAATAATGCACTGAAATGGTTGATTTCCGAAGTTTCAATATCTGCAGCCTAAAAACAATGCTGATGCTCCGATGGCCGATTTAGCTATAAAAAAAAATAAGATTCAATCTTGCATCTTCTTGTCGGGAGACCAAGCCTTAAAGCACTTAGTTGTGCTCGTTTGTCCTGGGAACCCTCACTTAGTAACTTAACGACAAAAACTATGACATACATTTTGAATGCCGACGGGCTCATTTTACTTGGCTTGACTTATGAATTGTGAAGAGGTTAATAATGCTTACGTCAACTAGGAAGTTTCAGACTTCTATACTGCAAATTTTCAGTAGGATTCGTTATAGTTTTTCAACCAAGTCTTCCACCTTCATCAGGCACTGGGTGGTTAGCGCATTGCCACAACATCACTAAGTGTTGAAAAACGTTGTGTGGCCAGTTATGTCGACAGTGCCTCCGTCTCTTCTCCTTATTTAGGTTGTGGTGGAGGGACGTAGGCTTTCCGCATGTGAGAGAAACCAGAGGTGAGCTATGGTGTGGTAATATTGGACATTCCTTTATGTGCGGGTTCTTGGATATCCATGAGTTTCATATGATTGTTTCAAAGCTACTGAATTGCAAGGCATTCGTGGGCATGTAGGTCAAACACACACTTTGAACCACACCTGCGTGCCCTCGAATGCCTTGCAATTCAGTATCTTGGAAGCCATCATTACAACTCTTTGAGTATCCGAGAACCTACACACAAAGGAATATCCAATATTACCACGCCAGAGCTCACCTCTGGTTTCTCAGCTTGAGGGTGAACCTCGCTCACCAGAGCTTACCTTGAGGGCACATAGGTGTGGTTTAAAGTGTGTGTTTCACCTACGTGCCTTAGGTCCTTGCAATTCAGTTGCTTAGAAACAATCATGTGAGACTCATGGATATCCAAAAACCCGCACATACTGGAATATCGACCCACACCAGAGTTCACCTCTGGTTTCTCTTGCATGTGGAAAGCCTAACTCCCTCCACCACCACCTAAAGAAGGAGACTATAGTGGATCCTCCCAAAAATTCGCAGTACAGAAGTAGTCTGAAACTTCCTAGTTGGCGTAAGCGTTATAACTTATTAACCTCTTCACAATTATGACATATATTCTAGTTTGCAAGAAATTATTAAAGGATGTTCAAACTTTACCACTTGATTGATATAAAAAGAGGGTAAGGTTATTCCCGACATTGGAAGACACTTTGTTTTCAGTTGCATATTTGTACAAACATTTAAATACCTATCTAGTTGCCGGACTAAAATATCACTACCTGTAAATTTTTGCATTCAGTTCCTGGATGCTGTTTCCCTTGGAGGAATTTAAACTCGTAGGAACCAACCAGCTTCGCTTCCCATCTGTGCGTACGCCAGCACAGATCCTCCATAAATGGTGTTCTGGCGATAGCCAGCCTTCTCTTTTCCTCCAAGCCTTCGACTTGTCAAGAACGGCTCGATGCTTCCCGCTTCACCCTTCGCCCTCAAGACCCCCTTTGTTTCAAGATGTCTTCCTCATCCCTCGCCCGGCGACCCTTCGTCCCGAAGGTCTGCACCCAACCACACGTAACCTTCGTCTGATGAACCCTTCGCCCACTTGTTAACACTTCTCCCCTAAGGTCTGCTCCTAGCCATATGAAGCCTTCTTTTCAGGACCCTTTGCCCACCTGAAGACCCCTCACCCCGGCATCCAACCTTTGGTAGCCTTCGTTCTTCCGCCCCAAAGGCTAGTTCCCTGCCGTATGAAGCCTTCGTTTCAAGACTTTTCGCCCAGCTGTTGACCCTTCGCCCTGAAGGTCTGCTTCCTGCCATTAGAAGCCTTCGTTTCAAGACCCTTTGCTCACCTGAAGACCCTTCGTCCGAAGGCCAGCAGCCTGCCATTTGCTGCATTCTTTTCAAGACCCTCCGCCCACCTGTTGAGCCTTCTCTCCAAAGGCCTACATCGTGCCTTAAGAAGCCTTTGTCACAAGACCCTTCGCCCCTCTCTCTTCGTCGCACCACTGAACCCTTCTTTTTACCCCTCGCCCGAAGGATTTCTTGGTCTACCCTTCGTCAGTTGAATCTCGCTTCACCGTTGATGTCTCACTGACTAATCGACCTTCGAACTCTGTCGAATTCCTTTGGCCACTGTTCGCCTTCAAGACAACTCTTTACTGCATCACCTCTGAACGTTGCACATCTTTATACCCCCTTCGTTCAACGCCTTGCGCCCGGGTTATGCTTCCCACTCTGTCGTCTCCGACCCTCCGGACCTCCTCGGCCTCATTCTGGAGACCTTTGGCCCTCCATTGGCTTCAATGCGTCACCCTTCGGTTTACCACTATCTGTCCTGCTTTTGCCCTGCGCTGAAACCCCGCTTGTGCGCAAGTCTCCCTTCAGCCGAAGGTTTTTCCATGGCTCTGAACCCTACCCTTCCTGCCCGTTCCTTTTTTTTGCATGACTGGGCTCGGTTGCAACAAATTGTCCTTCACCGTCAGGATGAGCCCTCATCTTCGTGGTTGCAAAACTGCCCCCTCTGCCCCTCTCGCCCCGTTCCTGCCCCCGCAACGTTAGTTCGCGGTTGGATTGTTGTGAACACAAGGAAGGAATGCAGATTGCTGCAAATGTGGGCCGATTGTGTCAAGTTGTAAATGCCATGACCTACTTTCAGCTTGCCAGTCTCACCAGAGATGTGACTTTTTCATAGATCTTTGCAAGATTTGTTTGACCAGTACTCCGGAAGATTGTACCTTCGTTTCCAAGGAAAATAATGAAGCCAGACAACGCAACGATCAAATGAAGAGAAAGAAGGAAAAGGCATGCCTTCTAGCCAACGTCAACAAATCCACTCCTCCCTCCAAACGCCCATAATCAGCCATGGCAACATTGTCCTCCAGTTCGTCCTGCGACAATTGTGGTTCGATCTCCATTTCCGCATTTGCAATTCCTGCCGTTTACGAAACTGTCGTTACTACTTGGGCCCTCACCGTGCCACCTTTAGCTCCATCAACCTCTACTCCTGCCCCAACCATTGAACCTTCGAATTCAGCTCTCCCGTCAGTCGCAACTTCCAAATCTCCAATAATAATTTTGCCTCCAGCTCCGCCGCTGCCTCTCGCACAAGACTCCACCCATGCAGCTTCCTCAACCTTTGGTCTCAACAGTGCCATTCCTGATGTACTATCCCTATCACCTTTACTGTATTAGTCCAAGCCCTCCGTCCTTCGTAAGATGCTTAAGAAGAAAATTGACCTCTCTTCCCGTTGTGCTCGTCGTCTCGAGGACAATGCTTCACATTTCCAAACTTGAAGCCAAACTTTCTAAAGCCCGCTCTGCAACTTCAGTTCTCAAATTAAACATTTTGAATCTCAGTGCCATCAATACCAAATTCCGGACTAAACTACTCCTCTCTGATTCCCAGCTTCGTAAACTTTGTCCGCTTGCAACTTCTTCCAAACGCCCTCCCATGTACCGTCAACCATTCAAAATTCATAGGTCTCAGCCTCTTACCCGTAAGCCAACAGTGCCAACCAAACCTTCAACATCAACCACAGATAAATCGCTCATTTCACAACCCAAACCCACCAAATCCAGCTCCCAGGGCAAGCCCGCACTGACCTGTCTCGTTCTCCGGCTCGGCAGCCTTCCAAAACCTCCCTTGGTGTTAAGAGTTAAACCTATCCTGGATTTAACCACGGTTCAACACTCTGAAATTTAGAAGTACTGGATCAAGGCCAACACCGCCTTGCCACCAAAAAAAAATTCGTTGCCAGATGACTCTGGCAATTCGACAATGCGTCTGGTTTGGTTTCCTACCATACAAGGCAGAAATGAAGAAGCTTTTTCTGGCGAAAACTCGCCGGACTGCCTTGCCTGAACTGCTGTTCCAGAACTAAGGGTTACACATTCTCATTCACAACTCGCCCTTAAGCAGCCCCCCCCCCTTCTTCCTCGTCATTGTATGGGAACAGGTGCTCTCAACTTCGAGACATTTCTCCACACACTTATGTTGGGTGCACCCGTCTTCTCTACGACCACCTGTTTCCCTATTCACCAGTGTCCGTGGAACCTTATTTTGACACTCACTTTAAAATTTGTCCTTCCCCTTTTCAAAAAAAAAAATCATTTCACCGTAATTGAAGCGCTATAGACACGCTCTCTAGGCAACAGTCATGCAGAAGCTCTCAAACAACTGCAACTGTACTGTTTATACCATAACCTGTTCAGTCTGCTCGATTCCATGATTGCAATCCTCTATTGACTTCACCCAACCATCTCGGAACCCTTTCCATCCGTGCCATAGTACATCGTTGTATCTTCACTCATCTCTGCTCGAACTTTAAGTCAGAAAACATCCCGAACGTGATAAAATTATTCCAGTTTTCCAACACCTCATCGGCCAGCCCAAATGCCACTATTGCACTCCAGTGTTTACCACAATTCAACAAACTTGGAACCTTTTGTCATCGTCAAGACCACCAACACCCCGTCTGGAAGCCTGTCTACCCTTTGCATTTGACGCACTTCCACTTCAAGAAGTCTCCATCTCCCCAAAACACCATATAGTCATTCTTCCCCCCCCCCCCTCCCTCCAATTCAATAATACTAATTCATATTTGAGGAACATTCTAAACTCAATTGAACTTTTCTGTAACGTCTCTTGTTCACATGGAAACACGTCCACCCCTTGTGATAACCTTTACGCTTGGACATCTGCGAAGATCCCTTCTGCATGGGGTCCCAGCTTGCAACCTTTAGGTACCTGTCATGTGGTGCACGCCACTATAGATTGACGAGGTCGACTGTAAATGCAAAAATTTACTGATAGTGTATATGTTCATGTCGGCAACTAGACACCCTAATTTTCTGGCAGTCAAAATTGGTTTCTATTGCCTTGTCGAAAATATGCACTACCTGTACCCACCCAACCTCCCCTCTTGAGTCACCACGCCTTGACAGATCGAGAGGAAAAGTAGATGGCTGGCTATCGCTGTAACACCATTTATGGAGGGTTTGTGCTGGCACATGAGCTGATGGGGAGCGAAGCTGGGTGGATCCAAAGATTTTAAATTCTTCCAAGGGAAACAGCATCCAGGAACTGAATACAAAAATTTAAAGGTAGTGCATATTTTTGATGAGGCAATAGAAACCAATTTTTACTGCCAGAAAAATTTGTGTTTTTTATCTAAGGATGTGCTATAGATCAAAATATTACTTTAGGGGATGGTGCGTTACTTTAAAATTCGAGCCGAGTCAAGTGTGCGACCTATGCTCGTTGCTTACATCCATACGCAAAAAAATCAAATCGTGTGAAAATACTGAAAGAATTTTGTTCTTGATTTGGCATTCCACTGTACCAAATTCATTGTCTTGAGAGCTTTACAGTAGTATAAATTAAAAGCCGGTGGCTCAGACAGTTTTAAAGTTTTTCCTTAAAACTGGAAAACCATTTGTACACAATAACCCACTCAGTCAGTTAACGCGGATTATTAGTTGTTATCTTACAAATTGAAAAGAAACTTCCAAATAAACTTAGGTTCTCCAAATACCCGATACTAGACTATTCTGTTGCAACCTTGGTTTTGCTCGACTCGACCGTCACAATGATAGTAGATGCCGAGTCAGTCGGAAGGGAGGGTTAAACCTTGGGTATTTCAGAAAAAAGCAGCATTTCAGGTTCTCTTATTAACATTTCTTAATTTGTTCGTTTTCCTTTTAGGAGGAGAAGATGCCTTGTCTTTTATCCTGAATGTTTTAAGTTTAGTCGGGATGTTGCTGATTATACTTTACACGGTAGGTAGTCAAGACAGATATATGGCCGGGTGGGGGGAAGTTTGTCCTGATAAAGCATAAAAACCATTCTAATCTATGTTTCTGACGTGAGCAGTCCTCGTCTAACATTATGGTTCCTGTACTCATCTTTCAAGGTTTAACTTAACTTCATATCAAGACTGGATGGCCATGAAATCTTTAAGGAATGTTCGCCTCACTCCTATGGGTGCGAATTAAGTTGTTTTTTTTTTATGCACGGTGTTTGGCTTAAAACGACTTTTCAGACTGTGCCAACTTTGCAGTATTTGCCTATTAACTGGCTGTGTAACAACCTTAACAGTATCTTGTTTCAGTTATGAGAGTCTGTAACCAGTCGGTTAAATATCTTTTCTTTCCTCAAATTGCAGCAAAAAAATAACCAGGTTTGATATTCCAGTGTACTCATTTCAAATGTTCGTTCCAAGTAGGGATCGACCGAGTCCGGATATATCCGGATCTGGCGGCGGATAATGCGGTATCGGCGAGATCCGGATCTGGCAATTATGTTAAGCCGGATACCGGTTGCAACACAACCAAAATATTGTCTCGGTAAAATAAATCTTAGTAAAATAACTAAGCGATCTACGGGTGTAAAAAATTGCAGACGTAATAATTAAAGTGTAAATTATTGTACAAAAATATACTTGGGACAATCGTATTAGGTTTTCATAACTTTAAAAAAAAAAGTTAAAGTTCGACTACGTAAATCCGCTTTACGAAAATATTCACCTTCCGTTGCAGTACATGGGAGACCTTGAACTGATAATGTCCTCTGGTTATTCTTCCATTACAGCGTTGCTTACGGCTTCCGACTTCTTTTTTTAAAGTTTTTAATACCGTATAAGTAGTTTAAAGTTGTTTTATTTCCCAATTTATATTCACTGTCGTTGAATGCAATCCCTTTACGGCCGCCATCGCGCTCCCTCTCCCAGCCGGCTGTCCGCCAAGAGACGCACACTCGCTAGCTCCAATGGCTGTGACCTTGAACCGCTTCGCGTGACGTTACTTGTGACTGGCCCCCGCTGCGATGAGTGATCACGTGCTATACACGTGCCAATCAGGGAATCCCAGCTTTCCAACGCGGCCGAGATGGCGGCAGTTCGTTGCTTTGTTGTGTTACGACAGCTTGAACCATGGGCTAGTTTTAGCAAACAAAAGCAATTTCACGTCAATTTTGACGACACGGCCAGCAACAACATCAGTTGAGGTAATTAAAAGATGATATTAAAAATTAAATAAATCCAAAATACGCATGCCAAAGTACCTAATTCAGTCGGAATTACACCTCTGTTGTATGCAATGGCGGTTTTTCTTTTCAAACGGGACTTTGAATCCAGGGTGCGTCGGGAGTTTTAGAAACGGTTTTGAAGTGATGATAAATCATGGTTTGGACGCCAAGGGGTTAAATTCGAAAAGTAAGATGGTTTAATGACGGCATCAAAAACTAGCAAGAAATAATAGCATGATAAACCAAATATGACTTCCATGTTGCAAGAGTCGAGACAGTTTTGTTCATAAAATAATTACAGCTTTTTTTTTATGTTGGTTTCGTTCCTTTTTTTTTTTTTTTTGCTTACGTTCTTTTATTTCGCTTTCGGTCTTTGCTATACTGTGCGCAATACAAAACGGAACAAAGCAATTTAAAAGGGAATGAAAGCAAAAAAAAGGAACGAAACCCACGTAAAAAAGCTATAAGTAAAAGACCTGTTGCGATTTTGATTTTTTTTTAATGTAAACAAAATTCAATAATTTTAATGTAAAATAAATGCATATACTACATACTGGTTTCACAAATATTGCAAAATTTTGCAAATTATTTTTCGAAATGAAGCAGTAGGCTAATCAATGATAAATCCTTCAACTAGAAAAATGTTTTTGAATGATTAACCTAATGAGTGCTTTGTTTAACTTATCCAAAAAAAAAATTTGCAGAGTTTGGCAACATTGCAAAACAGTTCTGTAGCCTACATGCAATTATACTATAATGGTACTCTTAATAGCGAAAGACTTGAAGTGTTTAATGTAAGAAAGTAATGTGAAACAAAGCGAAAATTAACACCATAGCTGCAACTTGGGAAAAAATAAACAACTTTTATTTCGTTTTTGTGTGTGAATTACCCGGTATCCGGTACCGACCCGGAACCGGTCCGGCTCTGACATCAAATTATCCGGAACCGACGCGGATCCGGCAAAACGGTGTCCGGTCGATCCCTAGTTCCAAGTTTATGATATCTCTCACAGATACCTAGCCAAATTGTCCCTCTCCATCCGGAGGAAAAGTCTTCACTGTTAAATAAAAACATTAATTTGATGCTGTTTGGCCAATTTTTTTATAGTAATATACTCGTGTGACAAGGCGCTTGCTCAGAGATTTGCCATTTTAAATTTACCGAAAGTATAAAGTAAATTTGAAAATTTGTAATATTAAAAAACTAAAATATTTAGGTATATCTTTCCATAGCATAATATGTTGCGTTACTTCTTTTCCACACGATTATTTAATACAAACAAGGATGCACTACACTGCATTAGTAATTCGACGTGTTGTATGGCAGAATAAAGAAAAATGTGTAATTGATGCATGCAGTTGTAACGGCAGGCATACCAACAGTACCCTACTAAAAAATCTGAATGCGTGGTGTACTGAAGATTATCTACTATATTGCACATTATATTAAAAAAAAATTTTCTCGTAACTTTTGCTACTACGATACGGGAAATGAGCCGGAATCTTGTGTGCGACGATGGAATCACTGACCAGATAAGTTTCATCGGACGCTGATATTGGTTTTCTTACAAAAAAAACAAACAAACTGAAAGCTTCGTTGTTTTGCAGTTTCCCATTCCCTTTGTTCTTGTTCATCCGACTTTTACATTTTTTAAATCTTCGAACACCATATATTCAGTAAATTCAGCAGGTAATTGGGGGGGGGGGGGGAAGTAGGAGAAATCATATTGCACTGAGGGTACGTGAGGTTGACTACTTTAAGTTTATTTACACTTTTTAGGTGAATTAACAAATGTTAAAATATTCACACGAAAATTGTGACAAATTCTACATTGAATATAACACTACAATTTCATGTGGCCAATTTTTGTTAGGTTACTCAATACAAAGTACTTGTTTTACTAGCACTTTATAATTATCTTTATTATTATTATTTGTAATTTTAAATCTGTTGGTAAAACTAATACCGAACCAATAAAACTTGCGTGAGTCTTCTTGTTAAAGATTTAAAAAAAAAATCGGAGAATTAAAAGGCCAGGAGGAATATTCCGCCCTTTCCCTTCCTGGCCAGTCCGCCACTGTAAAAGTAGGACACCAGTCGCTTTTTTCACTCGTTCAATAAGAAACAACACCACAAATAAGCGTAATAAAATACTGTAATATATCGCATCCGAAAAGCAGCGAGGCTATGCGTCCAGATGGCAGATTCCACCGTAAAAATTCTGGCTACCATCAAGATTACCGCTAAAGGTAAGTGACGACTCACTTTGTATTGTACTTCGCGATAAAGAGAGGACGCCGTCTCGATGTCTACGCATAGTCTCTAACCGACCGCCATTTTTAAGAGCTGACTTGCCAAAGACACGCCGCAATTTTTCTTATGAGCGTACACCTTTATGATGACATTTGGCTGACGTCATTCACAGATCGTATACTATCGGGCGACGGTTTTTTGCTTGTTAGAGGTTATTATACTTCAAACGTCTTGTGTATATTTTGTGGAGCATAATACCTTTTGTACTTGCGCACTGCAAGTGACCCACCCACGTACTTGAATTTCGTCGGATCAGAATTGAACAAATGTGTCTGGTTTTTGAGGAGATGTTGCTGACGTAAATCGCGTCCACCCGTTTGTTGGCCACAACTGCATTAATTCGTCGTGCGACACGCATGCATGCATGAATTTTTTAAAGACCTTTCTTTTTCAAATTCTGTGGCTGGCCAGTGGTGGCGCTGCAACTGTAGCCCCTCCTCTCCCCCACCAACGGCCAGTTGAACTTTTAACATTCAACGGCCAGTAGAAAATGAAGGCAGCAGCTTGAGAAAATTCATACGTGTCGTTTTGTGATAACCTTTCGGAAAGAAGCCACCAAATAATACTTCACTGTCTGTCTTTCACTGTCTGACTTTCACTGTCTGTCTTATTTCCTTTTTACCTAAATACAAAAAAAAATGTTTAATTTTTTTTTAGGGTTATGGATTTTCTGTGATGCCATGCAACATGATTAAAGGGTCACGAGACGCACGAGCAGAGCATGAAGAATGTCAGACACGAAGAATAGTGGTGCAAGCCAAAATCAACGCAATTCGAGATAAGGTACTGCTTAGTAAGCTCTTTGAAAAGCAGCAGTGGTTTTGTAGGCAGGTAGCATCAGCTACTCTTGGCACAGAGTTGTCCACAACACTCCAATTCTTATGACTAGGCGGCTATTATGGCGAGTTGCACTATTTACCATTTAATTACTGTAAATCGTGTATTAAAACGCCCATGGACGTTTAAAATTAATTTGTGTAAAATTGGGGCGTGGGCGTTAAAAACAAGTACAGTATTATCTATTTTCTAAACTAATTTCTATCAAGGGAGGGAATTTTCTACCACGGAAATGTCGGCGATAATGCATCATTCGCTTTCGTGATCTGGATTCAATCTAGCTTTCACACAATGTCTTTGATCTCATTTATTCATAAATTTAGTTTTTTGTATGGTCTTTCCTCCAAAATTCAACATAATTCGCAGCTAAAACTAATTTCTTACCATACAAACTTTGGTAACATGAGCAAATCAAGATGGCGCCTATGTGAGCGATCATTGACTTGTGTGATCTGCATTCAGTCTAGAGAAAACGCCATGCTTTATTCTCATTTATTTACAACTTGTGTGTGAGATCGTCTTAAGCATCATCAACTTTAACTGACTACGCGCTTCCTGGTCATGAATCGCGTTGTCTGTTTTAAAGGTTGGTGATGGTTAGAAATTAGTTTTAACTTTCAATTATGTTAGATATTGGAAGGAGGACGATGTAATAAGTAAATTTGTCAATAAATGAGAATAAAGGCATTGCATTCTCGCTTGACTTTAATCCAGATTACGCACAAACAATGATCGATGGTATAGTCTTATTATTGCCAGCTTTTATGTGATTCTAAACGCTCCCGTGAATCATGTTGGATTAAAAGCCGATTTTGTTAAATGTGTAAAGCTTTTAGCTAATTTTGCGGCAAACAAGCCAAGGTCTAAGGGAATGAAACATAGATTTTGTTAAAATGTAAGAAGATTGTAGTTGGTGGGCGTTAATAAAAGTATTACACTTTCTTGACCTTCAACCATTTTGAGTAGCATTGCCTGGGCATTTAAAGCATGATTTACGGTAGTTGCACTGGGAAAGTAGCCCTGGGCACTTAGCTGATAAAAGTCAGACGCGAAAATCGAAGCCTATACAGAAGTCAATCCTTTCCCAGTTTCCCTAACTGGATTTGTTTGACCCCCATCACAAAATTTTTCTTGGCTGTGCCACTAGTAGTTTATCTGAAGACATTTATGGGGGGGATTTTTATTATTACTAATATTAATAAGGTGGATAAAAAATAGTCAAACTGCAAAAAGGGGTGCTTCTAACTAGTTAAATACCTTACACGTAATAGTCTCCCTTTCATTTGAAGAAGTTGCTTGTATATGTGTTTACTGTTTAGGTATCTTGTTTCAGATGTTAACAACAGGAAAAGGAAAACTATTTGGGGAAGGGTTGAGTTTTCTCTGTTTCATTTTTAAGAGCACTCCCACGGTTAGCTGGCCGAATTTTGGTAAAGTTTGAACCATTTCCTTGTGGCCAGATCTCCCCACTACGGTTACGTAGGTATTAGCTTAAACATATCACATTCACTCATAATGCACACTTTTCAAAATAAAAATTATTCTGACATGGAGAGGGGTGTATTTTACACTAAGAAGGGAATTTTTTCCCCCATAGTTTTGCTATAGAAATTTACTGGTTTTCATGTTAAAATGCAACATTTTGATTAAGGTTGTACTGATGCCCTGAAATGCCAGTGTTGAAAAAAACATAGGGTGATACTATCCCGAGTTACACTTAAACGATGCAGTAAATAAATATAAGAGTTTTTCATACAATATCCATTCCATATGTGTCAAACGCGTGTTAAGAAATTGAGAAATTGAATATCAGTTCATCTGTTGTAAATAAGTAAGATATAAATATAAACCAATGACGCTCAAACTCAAAATGTCAATACTCATCAGTATTGCTAATTTTCGATAGCCATTATCCGAAAAAATTAATGTTCTCCTTCTTAGATGCCTCCTCACTGTGTTACTAGTTTGGGATGTCCCTTTGCCAAAGTCGGCCCTTTCCAACCCTCATTTCCATAAAGTTTCCCCTTAATTTATGCAAAAATCAACATTTTCCGCCTCTCCCTACGTCACTTCCGGTACTCTACTTCCTTTCGTTCTATCCCCACTGTCTCTTTTGCCGTGGCCACGGCAAGTCGGGTTTTTAGTATGGGAAAACCGAAGTGTTTACGCACGATGGAAACACGATTTTGTTACGTTGAAGCAACCTTATCACTATACCTTTGGCGGAATAATAGCAGGGAACGAACACGAACGATGCTTATCGCTTTCCACACGAAGGGCGAGGATGCAGAGCGGTTGGTTTGGATTCGTGAAGGACGGCGTTGGGCGTGGTTACGTAATGGCGGTGCCGTTAGGCTTAACGAAGTAGTGAGTAATGTGAGCCCGACTTTTCTGTGCGGAAGTTTCAAGTGCAGATATGAGGTAAGAAAAATGGAGTGCTATGACATAGCGTGGCTATGGGAGTGTCGCGGATATTTAGTGAGAAAATTAAACTTTTCCGTATGGTGTTGAAATCCGTTATATATCATACAGCCAGTGGGCGTACGGACCGTGATAAGCCTACTAGTGCCAACACGTTGGTAGAGAGAATTCCACGAACCGGTCGTGAGGCGAAACCACGTGCAAATAATATAAAATACCATTCAACGTTAGAGCAGTGGTCAAATGGGTAATAAAATAATAGCACACGTGCCTGCTGCGTGAAAACCACAAAGTCATAAAACAAACGGAATTTAATTTTCGACAGGTTATGTTCCTGTCATGTTCACAACAAGTCATTAAAAAACACAATTTAAAACACACCCACCTTGGCCATCCTTGGTGGGTGTATTTTAAATTGTGTTTTTTTAAATTGTTGTGAACATGACAGGAACATAACTTGTCGAAAATTAATTCCGTTTGTTTTATGACTTTGTGGTTTTCACGCAGCAGGCGCGTGTGCTATTATTTTATAAAATACCACTTGGTGAAAAAGTGAGGCGGGCACTAGAAGCCGGCTGAGTGCCGAGCAAGGGAATAGGCTTATGGAGGAACGAAAATTCCGTCTTTACGACGATGGGCCGGGCAGGCGTCTTAGCCGTGATGGTTGTGAAGATGGGCCGGACGAGGTCCGAGCCGTGATGGTGGTGGGCCGAGCAGGTGTCCGGGCCGTGATAATGATAGTCGGGCGGCGGTCCGAGCCATGCGATCCGTCCAAGGGGCGGCAAATTGTGTTGACGAGCCGAGATGGCATGGTTGGGTGATATAATGCAAGTATAAACAATCCGTTGGTAGTGAAAGCCATCGGCCGGGATGGTGATGGGCCCGTTATGTAGAGAGCGGCCGGTGCCGCAGTTGATTGACTCGGATCTAGGTGGTGATGTTGTGTACAAATGACTTGTATTTGTTGGCAACCGTTAAAACTGTAAGGCATAATGGGGCTTGTACGGCGGCGTGTGCGATCTTTCGGTGACAGAATCATGGATCCGGTTGGTGGCTGAGCGAACTGATAATCTGCGAAAACTGGCATTCCTGGACTGATTAAGGTAAAACGGCGGAAAGCGTCATACCGTTAAAGAGGCGAATGGCGCGTACAGTTGAAGGCGAGCGAGACAAAATGGTGGCTCGTGTTGACGGCATTGGCCGACGTAATGAGTGCCAGAATCGGTTGAGATCGAAGAGTTGATTGCTGTGCGCAATTATCGAGTGTTCTTGGAAAATTTGGAGGCGATGGTGATAGACACGGTAGCGGACAAATTCTTATGTGATGTTAGGGACTCGAAGGGCCTCATGGAAGGTGTGAACGTTGGCTGGTTGGGCCGCGGGAATGATAGGCGTTCTGCCCATCCGAGTGGGCCTTGACGACGATTCATTGTGGTGCGAGCGGTGCCAGCAGGAATTATTTACGGTAGTGTGACGAGGTGTTCGGGAAGGGGTGCACGGTGGTGCTAATGGTTTCCTGTCCCCGATTTATTTATTTCTTAAAAATTGTTTTTTTCTTTCTCTTACGGGCACGAGCCATAGGGGTCGCTAAGCATGATTTGAGGCTTCTCCCCCCTCCACTTAGGAAGGTCTTGGTGTTAGGCTGGCTTCAGGCTAAACGGGCTGCTCACGGCGGGGCGCCGGATCATGATGAGTGACTACAGTGGCTGAGTTAGGCCTCGATGGCTCCGGTGGGTAGGTGTAAGGCACAGGGATTCGATATTTGTCTGCCAATATTAGGGTGGATGGCAAGAGGTAGACTGCCGGGGGCCTGACATAGAGGACACTGGGGGGGTTCTATTGCACCACTGGGAATATAGCATCAGGGCGTAGGCCCAGCAGGCATTTCAGCGCACCCTGTAGTTCATAGACTTTGAACGGTGGTTTTGTGTTTGCGCCCCGTTACTCCTAGGTACGTGGCCAGTTGGGGGCTTATCTCCTGCGGACCTGTTTCCCACCGCTGGGCCAGTAGTTCAAATCTTGGACGCAGAAGGTATGCCTGCTTTTCTGCAGGGCCAGGGAGCAGGCTAGGTGGTCTCTGCAGCAGGTGTGACGTTGAAACAGTACCTCGTTCAGGTTTTTTAGCTTGCAAAGCTTGCAACAGCACAGCAGGCTCGGCGCCAGGTGCTATTTACACTTCTAGGCCCGCTGCACAGAGCCGCTGCAGGCGGCTAGAGGTGTTGGATGGGAGAGCATCTTGTTTCTATTATGTAGGTATATTAAAACTAGGTGGGCCCGTGTCGTTTCAAGCGGGCGGATACAACATCAAGGCCTGTTTTTTTTTTTTTTAGCGGTGATAGGCCGCTGGTGCTGCGTCTAGCTCATAATCTATCCCAAACTAGTAACACAGCGAGGAGGCTTCTAAGAAGGAGAATTGAAGATTCTACTCTGAGAACTTGTTCTCGCAGGAGAATCTAAGTTCTCCGAGTAGAACGCTACCAAGCTGTGTTACTTTGCTGACCCACCCGCCGCTCTGTCGCAGGGAACCACCAGCGGGGGCGAGACAGTGGGGATAGAACGAGAGGAAATAGAGTACCGGAAGTGACGTAGGGAGAGGCGGAAAGTGTTGATTTTTGCATAAATTAAGGGGAAATTTTATGCAAATGAGGGTTGAAATGGGCAGACTTTGGCAAAGGGACATCCCA
Source organism: Lithobius niger (assembly GCA_023313725.1). Taxonomy (NCBI): domain Eukaryota; kingdom Metazoa; phylum Arthropoda; class Chilopoda; order Lithobiomorpha; family Lithobiidae; genus Lithobius; species Lithobius niger. The sequence continues at coordinate 37,335 of JAHWFP010141211.1, read as the reverse complement.
AACTAGTAACACAGCTTCGTCGCATTCTACTCGGACAACTTAGAAGTTAGATTCTCCTGCGAGAACAAGTTCTCTGGTAGAATCTTCAATTTTCAGTCTTCCTATCTTCGTCAGGTAGCAAGAAACATGTGAACTACAGTCTACATAATTGTATGCACTCTTAGATGGATCGAATTCAATCGGGAACGATTGAAACTTGACATATCTGTGACCCTCTGTATCTAGGTGGCCCACGATCATCTCTAAGCTGTGGATGCCATTTAAAGGTGAGTTGTTCTCTAAACCTTCTTTTGACGAGGCATTTAATTGCAGGAAAAGCTGGCCCATGGAGATTCATAAGGGGTTGCCCTGCCAATAACTCATGTTGGATTGCGATTGAGTGTAACCCTCTCAAGTGTCTGTCATTTTTGGAATTGTCATTTTTGTAAAGTCTAAGAAGATGTGCAAAGATCGTGATAACATCACTGGAGAAGAACCTAGACCTGGAAAACGAAGTGAGAACAAGCGAGTATGGCTCACCTGTTTACGAGGAATGAGTAAGAACATACAGAAAGTACTCCAAAAGAAGGGTTTTGAATCGTTTTTAGGAATACTAGGAATTTAAAATCCTTGGTAAACTAACCAAATCGACAGGAAGTAGGGAAAAACTACCGTTCACTAGAGAAAAGAGATGGAAAGTGAATTGTGGCCAGTCCACAATACACCTGAGGAAGTGTATCGAGTCCCATGTGGTGAGTGTGATGAAGTATGTACTGGGAAGTCCTGCAACGGTATGATATCTGTAACAGAGTGGTTACCAGCAGCATCGCAACTCACAACATGAGCACTGTTCACAAGATAGCAAGGACAAAACATCAACCCTCCTGTAGTCCAATTCCAAAAATGACAGACACTTCAGAGGATTAGAGTAGATTGCAATCCAACAGGAGTTATTAGCAGGGCAACCCTCATGAATCTCCATGGGCCATCTTTTCCTGAAATTAAATGCCTCGTCAGCAGAAGATTTGGAGAACAACTCACCTTTATATGGCATCTGCAACTTAGAGATGATCGTGGGCCTGCTGGATACAGAGGGCCACAGACGTGTTAACTTTGAATCGTTCCCGATTAAATTCGAGCCGTCTAGAAGAGTGCATGCAATTATGTAGGTTGCAGTTCACACATTTCTTGCTGCCTGAAAAAGATAGGAATACTGAAAATATTTACTTTTTTGGATAATACTTATCGAAAATTCGCCTTACTGATGAGGAGTGACATTTTAAGTTTGAGCGTCATTTGTTTACGTTCTTGCTAAATAAGTAAGAATGTTATAGATTCATGACTCTTTTTTTATATCTACCGCCTTAGGGAGGAATACCAGTGGTTTAACACATATTTTCGTCCAATTAAATTCTTTGATGTTTGTTCTGTGCATTGTTGCATGTGTTAATTCTAAATCTGGCTAGGATTATTGTAAAAAAAGCAATTTTATAAACTTTAGTGAAGAAGGTTGAACTAAAACTTGCTAACTTTGACGTGGGTTTTCAAACATTCATATTTTAGTACTCGATATCTTAGAAAATGTTTGGTGGCTCTTTTTTTTATTGCAGGAATTGTAGAATACGATAACACATGTTTTCTGAGGCTAATAAAATTGCTTTAATCTTAATATATTAAATAAAATGTTACGATAAGCTCTTTATTATTCTAGTTAAAAAATTTGAAAATGTCACATGGTCTACTGTGAAAATTCATTTTGAAGTAAAAAAATGACCTTATATCACGCTTATTTTCACAATCCCACGAAATAACAAAATTTCAGCA
>JAHWFP010141211.1:23902-35432 GCA_023313725.1 Lithobius niger | reverse complement strand
GTGTTGTTGTGGAGCCCGAAGATGATAGTCACCTGAGCCATTACACCGCCAGGACTGCTGACTATCGAAAATTTGCTGAAATTTTGTTATTTCGTGGGATTGTGAAAATAAGCGTAATATAAGGTGATTTTTCGACTAGTTAAAAAATGACCCCTAACAAAAACTAAAGCTTCTACTACACGTTTCTTGGTCTTATTGCACGACTTGGTCTATCAGCTAACAAGTCTGGGCCTAATAATCTTTCTCATGTACATAGGTGTTTGTAAGTAAAATTAAGGCATCAAATTCACGTGTTTGGTGAAGTCAAATACGCCCAGTTCTGTGGTAAAAATTTCGTTCATGTACATCAAGTTTGAAATTTTCACTAGTATCCCCCCTTACACCATAGCCTGTTCTCCGATGAGTCGCCAAAATTGGCCGATAGCTGTTTTGAGGTCAAAGCATCTCTATTTTTTTGAATGCTATAGAATGGTTAATTTGGTAGTCGTAATTTGAGTCATTGCCAGTATTTCCGTGATTGTTTTTGTTGCATTTTTAAAATCATACAAAACTTTCAATCGCTCAAATTTTGGTTCCACTTATAAGTAAAGTAAGTAAATTTCAACCCTATTGTTCATTTTTTTAGTACCGCAATGGCCGTCCCATGCGCAGCAGAGATCATCGTGAACTGGAAGGCCTGGAAGAAGAAGAGAGGTTGATGTCTCGTCAAGTCATGCTCCTTGAAAACGAGAGCCGGTCTTGCTGGAACAAATGCGTCTCATTCTTGCGCCCTTTCCAAGTGGTTTTTGGTGCCTTTTTTGCGCTCTTTGGATTGCTAATCTTTCTCTCATTACTTATGACCTGGTAAGTAGAAGGTTCTGTACGTCAAATTTGTGTGTGTTTATTTGGGGAAACCCTAAGGGGACGACCCGTAAAATAATTTAAGTCGTGCTGAGCCAAGTTTGCAACACAAGAGTTAAGGATCGAGTCGAACTCGAATATTTGACAAATGTAGTGTGTGTGTGCAAGTTCTTTTCTCTGTAGAGTTCTTTTTTATTTTTTTGGATGTGTAAAATGACGCTTTTGTTGGTTTTTATGTGTTTAAGGTTAAGCCAAAAAGCTGTTTGAGTTCCTGGGCAGCAGTAGAACGCTTCCTTCGCGATGCTTTATTTGTTATATTGACTGCAAATTTATTGGCAAAATAAACACATTTGACGTGAATTGAGTTTTCCTCGTGTGGATATGAGACGAGCCGCATTCAAGTTTAGATTTCTTAATCAGCTCAAATTTTTATAGTGTTGCACATCCCTGGGAACGAGACTGTACCAGACCAATTTTTGCTGATTTACAGCTGATGTGCAAAAATCGGTCAGGGGAACAAAACCCTATCAATTGCAGATTTTCTATCAGAGCAGTTATGATACTGCAAGCTTTAATGGCATCTTTAAAATCATGTTACTCAAGCTAACTGCATTAGTTTAACTGTTATTAGTTTTAACTGTAAGTTTTAACTGTCATTATTCATAATGTTTTAATTCCTGTTAGTGGAGGCCGCTGCTATTCCTTGCATCCTGTCTATTTAGACCAGAGACAAGCGCCATCTTATTTAAATGATGAAGCATTTGATTTGGGCTAAAGTGCACAAAATCTATTCGTAAAACGAAACTGTTCAGATACTTAAGCTTTATTTAGTTTTAAATTCATATCCTGGAAGCAACAATCTTAAAGCATGCAAGTAACTAGTGTCGGGGTTTATCCAGAAACAAAAATCTTCGAGCCTGTAAACTTAAACTAGGCTCATTTGGCTGCATATGGGAAATTAAAATCTTCTAGCATATTACTTTGGGTCGTCTGGCATGGTGCTCAACTTCGGAATTTCAAATGGGAGGATATGGTTGAGTGATATAGTCATATTAATGCTCTTAACAAGTAGAGAAAAATAGCGCAAAGAAAACAGCGCAACATTTTCCCATAAAAAAAAAATGCCAGTTCAATGTTTGAAGTATGCAATTATGCCCACATCAAAAAATGCAGTTTAATCCCGTCTTGTCCAAACGACGATATGTCAGAGTTTCAAAACCACATTTGAAACGAACGATATATCATCCGCTCAGTTCTTAGCTCCATTGGCCATTGTGGCCATTGGTTGGGGGAGGGATCAGGGGGGTCAATTGAATTAAACGCTGAGGCACAAGACCTGTAAAGTTTGTGGAAGGAAGTGGAAAAGGAAGTCAGCACGCTGCACACATTGTGGCTGTCTCATTCATTAGATCAGACTTTTAGAGACCAGACGTCATGTTTCTTGTCATCACCAACTTCAGTGCATTCTTCGTGTTCCTATTCAGTTAAAAAGGGTTTAAAAAGTAGCGCAGCCAATCACAATTTAGCACAAACCTTTTTTTTTTATCATTTTATGCATTTTATATCTCTTATATTCTTTGTCTATCGAAAAAGAGAGATTTAAAAAAAAATTATTTGATTGGTGTTGGAACACCCAAATTGGTTAAAACTTGACAGAGTTATAAATTTGGATGCGAGTGAAAGACGATGCCATAGATTTAAAGGTACAGATTTGAAAGAAAGTACCATCTTATAATTAAGACTATTAGGTAGGTTTCTACGAAATTGGTTGTACAAAAAAAATTCAATTTAAACCATGAAGATGTCACATTTTTTATTTTTGAGCTGGTAAGAAAGAGGATGAATTCTCCATTATTCTTTGTTTTTTAACGCCATGTAGGGTGACATGTTCAAAACCAAATAGTTGTGTGGTTTTTGGCATTTTGTAATTATTACCACCTTGTATTCATGCAACTTTTAATTCTATGCAGCATTGACAAAGCAATGAATTCTGTTGGGTACGATTCTGGATTCATATTAAAGAAGCGGAAGCTGCCGAACCCCATCGATATAGTTTTTGTGTATGCACAAGAGGTAATTTTGGTTCTCGAGAGCTTGGACTTAAGCCTGATTGGAAACTTGAACAGATGGTATTAATAAAAATTAATCTTTTTTGTCTGTTTAGGTGTTCCCTCTAGATTACATTCTGTTCCTTTGGGTGGTACTCTTCTTTTTCATGTGTACTATGTCTGGAATTCAGCAGCTTGGTGTCTGGTTTCTGTGGATCAGAGTAAGTGTTAGGAAACAGGTTCGACTAATTGTAGAAATCGTTTGATGCCGCCAATGCACAACCTTCCGTTTTTGTAAAGCTATTGTCAGCAGCATGGTTTTCTTGTTGTCATACGGATAAAACAGGAGAAAAAGCCGATGTTTTCTGTGGACAGGGAAATACAGTACTTTTTAAAAATTGCGGCTGCTGCTATTTATCATCTCAACTCTGTAAATCTTGCAAAGATCTAAGAAAGAATTTTTCTCAAGCTTAGTGCTGATGACTCAAAACCATAATCGTCAAATTTATTTTCTTAGCACAATCATGTTAATTTGTGTTTTGAGTAATAAGGTGCAACAAAATAGTATTAAGCAACTTTACTTTTTTTAAAACTGTATTTTGTTAGGAAAAAAATTGCTTTAGGAGGTAGTTAATTGTGTTTTCCCGTGTCACTTTTGTAAAGAAAAAAAAATGATTGGCATCTACTATGCCAGGGCTGCAATTACACCGGTGGTTGGGCGTGCGTGACAGGAACAAACCTGGGGCCCCAGGCCAATTAGGGACCTCTAAACACAGTCCAGGGTGCTCTGAATGGTAGCGTTACCATAATAACAAAAATGAAAAGACGATATCAAGGTGGGCTAAAGACTTGAAAGAAAAAATTAAAAATAAAGGTCCTTGAAAGGATGCCCAGCTAGTGGTTTTCTCTTGAAGTTGCCACCCTGAAGTTGCCGCACTGAATCTGACGACATGCATTTTCGTCTATGCCGATACATTGAAAGCTTCTATTAAGCCATCAGCTTCGAAAACAGATCCCTGTAGGCAAGGTGTTGATGTCGACGTCACCTTTTTTTTTTACATAGGTCACACAAATTGTCCCCACTTACTTGGGGAGTATCGTGATATCGGATCTCAACTCCGTAACACATCTAATGACCTATTCTTCGTGGAGAATTCCGGGGAGATCTTTATCCTGCATTTTCTTCAGGTCCCTATTGAAACCCTCTTGGGTTTGTTAGTCATCCCTTTTCAATGGCCATTCTTTTCGCATCAGGGTGTCAACATCTGCAGCCATTGCACACGTGGAGGCCCGTGTCATCCAAATGCGAGGCTATTGGGCATCGAACTGCTAGATTAGTTGCCACACAAATCCAGCTGCTTCTGACTGGCACTTCTCTGTTAGTGTTGTTAACCACCTGTTGCGTCTTCATCACATGCCATCGTTTTTTTTCTCTGGCTCGTATGCTTCCCGGGAAGATTTGTGCTTCAGCAGTTTTTCGTTTGACTACCATGTTTTTACACGTTTACATGTATACATGTATATACTTAGGGTATACATTTTTACTTTTTTTTTTTATTTTCCTTGTAAATGTTATGTCTGGCCACAATACCTTTCATGTGCTCCTACTTATCCACGCTGTAGTGCACTTCTTATGCCCCATTTTTTTTTTGTACGTGAGCGCGCTTCTGTGGATTTTCTTCTTTTGTCACAGTACTGTTTTGCTCTACATTTTCGCACAGCTTTTTGCCGCCTTAGTGTGTCACTGCAGTGGTTTTTTTTTTAATGTTATCTTGCTGCGTTCCTGCTAACGCACACTCCACGTTCCATTTGGGGGTTTCTTCACCTATGTCTACGTTTGGAATTCGTCCATCTTTCCGTGTGCTGCAGGAACGGACTCCATCCATACCCCAAATCACACATCCGACTAAGTTATCCATGCAGGTGTCACTGAGGATGCTCCTCTCTAGTCAACATAAGCCACCTTAAAGGAATACTGATCGAGGGTACTGCTTTGCACAGGCCGTGGTGCTAGTAGGGTACCATTCCCATCTCTATTGCCAGCCTCACAGGGTGCATTGGATGGCATGAGAGGAGGAGGTGGTTTTACATAATGACACAGAACGATGCACAGCTCGAAGGAGGCAAAACACGCGTCTCATAAGAAAGCAAGTGTATGCACACTCGTACACAAAATAAACACACTATCGCCAAAATGTGGGCGGCTTATTCTCGATTTGCAGTATCCACGAAGTACCACAAATCATTCGGTATTCCTGAAAAAATTGACTTCCCAATGTCTGCGATTTTTCAAATGATCTCACACAAGACAAGGTTGCCATGGCACCAAACGTGAATTTAACTAAAAGCATTTCTATTTTTGTTATTTTTTGTGAAAGTTTTTATTTTTTGCATCATGGAGGCAACAATTTAAAAATTAAATACTAAATTTTTATTTTATTTGTCTTACAGATGTATCGAATTCGTCCTCATCGGACCAGGCCTCAAGGCCTCCTTATGCTCTGCATGATAATGATGTGTATTATGCTGGCCTTAAATGTCATTCTGTATTCGCTAATACCAGAGTACACAATGTACGGTAGCCAGCATTGGGTAAGTTGATGTTGTGAAACTGTAAGAGTTAAGTCAATAATAATTAAGGCTGTTTAATACACAGATTTCTGGAATGTAAAGGTGAGGTTAGAGCACCATTTGAAACCGTTCTTGGAAAGAACAAAAATTGTGTTGTGTAAAAATGAAATCTGTCAACTTTATGACGTTGACAAATGGTCTGTCTTTGTAAGGGGGGATGCAGAGAGAAATTGGAGGGGGAAAAAGTTTTGTTGTTTTTGTTGCATTGTAATATTCTAGTTATGTATTATAGCTTATTAGGTAAGTTTTCTTGTCTTAAATTTCACCAGGTAGAATAAGAGTTTCACCAAAGCTCTACGTGACAGTTTTTCTTCCTACGGTGAATGTAGCATACCAACTCTTTTCCGCAGCTTCCGTACATGCTTCGCTACTCATTTTCTCTTTAAAGAAAACTGTGTTGCTGATCCTGGCTATTGCTGAATATGACTGTTTAGAAAAAAAACTTTTTTTTCCTATGCGAGTGAGTGGGAGTGGTGGGTGGGGGGGGGGGGGATTGTTTAAATAGTTTAACGAACCTTTAATAAAGAAGAAAGTAAATGATGTAAATGATAGCAGATTTTTTTTTCATTAACGAATTGGTTAACCTTAACCTTCACTAATACCGTAAGTAGTGTAGTACGATTTGCAGTTTCGCTGGTGCCTTGAGAGAAAGTTTCAATCCTCCGTACGTATTTAGACATTGTTCTCGTTAATGAGAAGGTTGGTCATCGAAGTTAGCTTGTCAGCTGTAACTCAGCGTTTAGGGAGGTGGTATTTCTCATTAGTATTTCCGTATTACAGATACAGTGCCATTATTATGTCGTTTTTCCCAGCACGTTAATAAGTCAGAACCAGCTGAGTAACGTAAAGAACCGTTTGTCATAGGTTTACACTGTTTGTGTGGAGTACTGTATGTGATGTGGCTAGTTTCAGGAAGTGTACCAGTGAACTCGGGATTTTTCTGTGACTTCTGAATTCCTGCATTTGTTTTGCCACGATTCATTTTTCCATAAATTGTCCGACCAAGTGCATGGGTGCCACCTCCTTATTCAATAGCGGACAGTGTTTTAAAAAAATATTAAATTATGCTGTCTTGGGATTGCAGTTTAGATTCAAGGCGTCAGCGCCATAAAGTATACTGTAAAGATGTTTACATACTCAACATCTGCGCTCAAATTCTAAACGTCAATACTTGTCACTAAATTCGGCAAATTTTCTTATTATACAGCGAATTTTCGGCAGGTATCATTCCTAAAAGATTTATTTTTTATAGCCAACGAAAATTTGCATTACCTTTTTTCCTATTAGCAATGTCCCTCCATTTGGAGCTCTTATTACCTAGTTGAAAAGTTGGCTTCCCTGCCGGGTTCGTAAACTCCGTCTACCGTGCATGTGCTAGCGCGTGCCTCTATATAAAACCGGCGCAGCGGACTGTACTTCATCCTTCTTCCTAGGGCGACTGCTGCGTGTGGTTGCTCTTGAGCTTTCCCGTCTTCTGGTCATCGCTATACCTGCAGAACCGTACCTGCCATCGGTGCACGGTCCTGTAGGTGAATCGTTGGTCGAGCTTCAGCTCGGTCCTTTCTTGCATCATTTTTCAGTTTTGCTTGTCCTCAGATGCCTGCGGACTGGAACCAGGACTTGTGTCCGGCTCTTTGCCTTTTGTAGGCCTCTTCTGCTGCCCGCTTTCCTTCTTGAGGACACGGCTGCTTTTGTTAGTACGTCGGTTCCCTGCGAGGACCGTTGGTTGGCCCCTGGCCCATCCACCTTTGATCCTGCTAACAGGGCATCGACGAACCGGAACCGGGACTCGACTCCGGGTCTGTTGCCTTTTTGTGGACCGCGTCTGCTGTCCACTCACTTTCTGAGGCCGTGGTTGTTACGACCATTGTAGGAACTAGGAACATCGATTCCGGACAAGAACCTTCACTTGAGTTCGGGCCTAATCCCCTTTGGACGGCCTGCTGTCCGCTTCCATTACTGATGGTGTTATCGCTTCCGCCAGCTGTCTGTACATCAGTCTCTGAGGAGGAGCTGTGATGGTTTTGGCCCGATTACCCTTGACAAGAAATTTCGGTTTCACCTGTGCGTGGGCTCTTGAGGGTAGGGTCCGGGCCGCAACATTCACCCAAGGCCTTTGGGTGAACCACCTGTCTTATTGACGACGCCTCTGTTCACGTTTGTTATTTTCCTGCTACAGATATACACCCGTGCGTTCAGATGCCCAGGTCCCAGGGACCGGGCTCCAATACCCAGACTCATTGTCCACCCTTCGCCTGTTTTCTTGGGGATGTTGCTACTGTGTGCCAGTCGTCTCACATATATGGCGATCCCCCCATGCGCCTGACACCTGGGGATCGGGAACCAGACTCTGTCACTCGGGCCTGGACTTTGCCCTCTCATGCTACGTTCTGCCTGTATTCCTGCACGTTCTGCAACAATTGACATCATCTGAAGCAGTCTTTTCGTTCGGAGGTCCAGGTATCGATCCATCTTCCACCTTCCTTACAGGTACCCAAGGTTTGGGGTCCAGGCTTCCGTTTTTGGTTTGCATCTCCTGTTCTCTATCACCGACTTTCACAGTTCTTCTCTGAACCTCTGGACTCCAGGCCTTCGGTCGTTGTCCGGCTGTTATCCCTTGCTTCCCGGCAGTAACTCCGTTGTGTATATGAATCAATCCCTCCTCAATCTCGGCCCACGATCACTTCGGGTCTCAGTCCACGATCCCCCAGGCCTAGGTCTGCGATGGACGGTAAAGGGAATTACAGCAACATAGTTGGTGCAGTCCTCTACAAAGGACTTCTGGTCGGGCTTTGATTCGACTTTTCTTTGCACTATTATTCAGTTTTGCTTGTCCTCGGCCACCTGCGGACCGGGACCGGGACTTGACGAGTCCGCAGACCACATTAGACTAATTGATGGTCCGTTTTGTGCCTTGCTGTTTATGGTGTCTCCTGTGGACACGGCCGGTTCGTCTTCGAGACATTCGGCCCGGTCTGCCTCACTCTCCTGGTTTCCCGTCTCCTGATGGTCCGCCTGTCTCTACCAATTCGCTTTTGGTGTCGGGTGCCCGGATTTCCCGTTCCTCAAGCTGTTGTCTGGATTACTGAGAAGGCTTCTTAACACCAGGTCCATCTTTTTCTTCGAGCTACCGGATCACTGGATCCTGGGTCTGCGCTGCCCGTCCGGGTCCTGTCCATGGACAATGAAGCACTATGTCTTGTAATTCTCCTAAGTCGACAGCGGGGCTCAGCCTGGGCCATGTCCGGCCCGGACCCTTTTTCAGACTGCGATTCGCTATCCGCCTGACTTATTGAATGCACCACTGTTTCCCTCGGTTGTACATACGCCGGTTCCCGACGTGAATCGATGCGTGGTCTCTTGATCCGGGCCCCCTAAGCCCGAATATTCAATGCCACTTGTGCATGGCCGCCGGGACTCGGACCGTGCCCCAACACCCGGCCCGGAGCCTTTTTCGGATCACAATCCACTGTCCGCTTAACTTCTTGCACACACCGCTGTTTACTTTAGCTGTAAATACGCTGGTTCCCAAAGAGTATTGTTGCTTGGGTTCTTGATCCGGGCCCCTCCCCCTTTGCCGGAATTTTCGATGGCTCTGTGCTGGGCCACCGGGACTCGGACCGGGCCCCAACGCCCGGCATGGAACCTTTTACGGACCGCAACTGACTTTCCGCGTACCTTCTTAACAACACTACTATTTGCATCCAATGTTATTTCTCCTACGCTTATTGTCTCGTGCACCCAGGCACCTGGGGCTTGGGACCGGGCTCCCGTGTTAGGGTCCGGCGCCCTTAGTGACCACGATCTACTATTTGCCTGCCCTCTCACAAATGCTTTTCAAGTTACTGTCCCTACTACCAAGAATTGATAGGGTTGGGGAGGAGAATTTGTAACTCTTAAAAGTCCCTATTGAAACATGTTACATTCATTCTTATCCGTGTTTTCAGAGGGTGCCATGCATTCCATCTGGTAATTTTTGCTCATTTGTCATCCGAAATCTAAAGTAAACTAAATTACAACTAAGCTAAACTAAATAATAATTAAACTCGAGGTAGTATCGTTTAGGTTAGTTTAATTTTAGGCTGAAAACTAACTAGAAATTGCCGCATAATACTCATGGCGCCCTCTATAAACTTAAGACGGAACTAATACTAATGAATATAAGACGGGCCAGTCTCTGTGCAGTAACCACGGACCCTGTCAAGTTAATTCTTCCCTTTCTCCCCGCCTGCTAACGCTTTTCCATGATCCGCTATATTACCGCCTACATCGGACCAGCATCGTTCATAGAACTGCGAACTATGAACGCCGAACGGGGAGGGGGGGGGACACCACAAGGATGGAGTCATTAGGAAACACATCACATACTTTCGTTTTACTCAAGTTTGCGACCTCGATTTCTCGCTGGGTAATCTTGTACTTCGTTCTTGGTCAGGCCCGTCTCATTGACTACACACTTACAAGAAGTTTTCATTCTGGCTCATGATTCTGCCCCACTACCTATTGAACTGTATGGGTTTGCTTTGATGGCTCTTTGTGCACTATTCCTACTTGGGAGACGCCCTCGATGTCTGTTTAACTTTGTGTACACGGCATGTTACACTCGACACTTTGGTTCCGTCAATCCCTTACGGTTCCCTTCACCTGTTACGTCATCTACATTATGCACGATTGCCTTCCAGATCTACACGGGTATCTCATTCCCTTTGCCCAGGGTGACGACTGCCATTGCTTGCCAATCCTACTAATGTACTGTTTTCCAGTTCTGTGCTGATTCCGGACCGGGCTGTGTGGCTGACTCAACGGCTCCTTTTAGTCCAGGCCTGTCCTGATCATTCTCCGAGTGTCTTCGATCTTCCTCCGGTCTGCCCTTGGGCTCTTTCCAGTTACTTAACTTTCACCACAAGCACTAAGGCGGTCGTCCCGGGATACATTCCTTTTGGCAGCCGGCTCGTAATATGGGTACCGTTAACCTTGGCCCGCCGCCAGTTTGACGAAGTCTGCTTATAAGAAAACAGGTAATTTATATTTTAGTCGGCTATAAAAAGATTAAAATACCAGGCCCGACCTGGTTGATTTTAGTTTTTATTGCCTATGCGAAAATTACCTCTACCCGCCCAAGCCTCCCCTCTAAAGGATCAAGGTTCCTTAGAGGAAGAAAAATGAAGTATGGTACGCTGTGCAGGCTTTATATACAGTGGCCCGCGCTCGCACATGTGCGGTAAAGGGAGGTTACGAGCACAGCAGGGAAGCCAACCTCTTATCTAGGGAATAAGAGCTCAAAATGGGGGGAAACTGCTAATAAGAAAACGGGCAACGTATATTTTCGTATAGGCAATAAAAACTAAAATCAACCAGGTCAGGTGCATTTTAGCCTTTTTTTAGGTCACTACCTTCATAAGGCTGTCTATTTAAGTGTTTACTCTTCTCTATGTTATTCGCTCTTATTGTATTGAAGGGATAATTCAGTGGTGGTGGTATTAAAGGGATGGTTCGTTTCCCACTGTATTCGTTATGCCAACTCCGTTGATTATGTTTGAATCGTATGTTCAACAACGCAAGAGCAAACAACAATGTAGACAGAAGTAAACACTTTCAAATAGCAGCCTGATAAATACAGGAAAAATACATTTTTTTTAAACTATTGCCTATCGAAAATTAGCTGAATACTGATGAGTATTGACATTTTGAATTTGAGCGTAGTTTGTTTTGCAGTTAAACTTTCTACATTCAAAGTAAAGTGGTTGGATTTTTTTTGTTTCAAAACGTCTGTTCATTCTCAACAAAATTCGGAAAACAATTCCGGAATAAATTACCGCACACTTTCACAAACTTTGAGAAAAATTGTGAAAGTGTGTGGTAACGTTTTCCATAATTTTTTTTCGAGTTTTGTTGACGAAATGGCGTTTTCACGGTATGAAAATTAACGATGTTTTTAAAGACTGTTCATTGATGAAATTGGTAGTTTTAACGGGGCAATACATTACATTTTCGTAATTTTTGTTTTAGGT
>JAHWFP010141211.1:0-18902 GCA_023313725.1 Lithobius niger | reverse complement strand
CCTGGTTGAATGATATCACTACTTTGAAAGGCCGACCCTTTTTTGAAACTTGGTGGCTTCTCTTATACCAGTTTTGGTTTTGGGTGGATCATTGTTTACAGCTATTCTATAAGTCGTATTGAAAACTTCCAGCCAATTGCAGTAAAACTAAAAATGGGATATGAAAGCCAGATCATTAAGGGTAAAAATGACCCTACTGGGTGAGAAGCTGCGACTTTTGGTCTACAAGTTAGTGCTTAGCGCACATGCAGTCGTTAAGGGTTTAAAACGGAAATAGTTGAATGGCCATGGATTCTAGTGCTCGGAGGTGTGCGTCACATCTAGCACCTCCAAGCAATAGAATGCATGGCCATTCAACTATTTCCGTTTAAAAAAACTAAAAAGACCCCTCCTGAATTTGCAGGAACCAGCACATAAAAATATGAAATTTAACCTACTACCAGCTAGCCTCTCCAAAAAAAATGGCACAAACTACTAACTTCTACTTCAACAACGAGTTTGCAGCACGAGATGGGCACCATCCAAACGGCCAGTAGCGACGAAATTCAAACATAAACTCTAGCATGTAGTCCTTTGTTTTGTGTGTGCTCGTACACTCTTTGCCTGATGAAGGTAGTGGGATATTTATGTAAGTATATAATACTACCGAAAATTCGCTAGACCATTTGTTTTTGGTTGTTTCTTTTCTGGCATAGCGTTAGTCCTCTTTTCACGATTTCTTTAGCCACAGTAAAATGAGCCTGTCGACTTTCAGAATGAAGCTCTGTATCATAATTATTTGTTATATCTGGTTAATGATCATTTGTTGAAAAGAAATTAAACTGCAGTGAGAAGGTATAGAACGACCCGTCATTGCATTAAACCATTTATTGGTATCTGCTCTTTGTACTTGCATATAACTACGTTAGACCACACGCACAAGGAAAAAAAATACAAGAGAAAAAAAGTAGTATCGTCATAAGCTAGGCTTTTTGAGGCACGTTTTATAAAGTCTTTGCCCACACGGTTTGTTTCGTTGATTAATTCTTGTAAAACAAGGCAGGCTACTAACTTTTAAATTTGCCCAATAAAAAATCAAGATAATTAGGAATGTCGCCATTATAGGCAGTCTTAGTCTTTTACCCGGGGAAGAATGATACATGCCCACTAATTGCTATTGGGGATGTGCGATACTCAAAAAATTGGAGCTGAGCCGAGTATGAAACATGTTACCGAACTTGGCTCGCTGCTCGCGTCCATACTCGAAAAACTCGAATCCGTCGAAAATGCGATAACTTTGTTAATTTTTGACCGATTTTGACATTCCAATATACCAAATCGATCATCTCGACGAGAGCTTTCCAGTGGTGCGGATTAAAAATAAATAATTGAAATCATTTTCATGTTATATCCTTAAAACTGGAAAACCATGACCCACACAGTCAGCTAAGCACCATCTTTGTTCTTATTATCTTACCAAATTGAAGAGAAACTTGCAAACAAAATATTTTCACGCATTGTTTTCACGCAGCTCGACACTCGATTCTTCTGTTGCAAACTTGGCTCGGCTCGAATTAAAATTTTTCTACTCGTACATCCCTAATTGCTATAATACCTTACATGTATCAAGACGCATCTGAGTTTTGGATTTTGTTCCGTTGTTTTTTTTTTTAATATATTTTAGCCTTTAACATTTTTTTTTAACTTTGATCAGCCTACATTTAACAACTTTATTCACACTGAAGTGCAAGATGAGAGTTGGAAGGGGTCGCCACCGGGACCTTGAGATTTTCGTCCCAAACTGTTCAAACTGTTTCAAGTTATTGGGGTGTTAAACTACTAATGACGCTACTCTATATAATGGTTTGTCTGCAGAAGTAAAATCTGCAAATATGTTTTCATATGACTGTTTAATCGTAGTAATGCACAAGCATGCATAAATAACTCGGTGCCACTGAATAAAATTAATCGAAAAGTTTACAATTGTACTGCATGGCGGCTTGCATAAAATGCCCAAAGATGGCAAATGAAATTACGCAAAATTAAAAGGTTCCTGGGTTTCACCGCGCACCACACCAGGGGAACTAACAACGATCCTCAGACCCCCCTTAGCTGTCTAAGGAAAATTCTGCACATCCTCGCAAATGCTCCCCCCCCCCCCCCCCCTTCCAACTTTTTACCTTCACTACGCCCCTGGTGAAACGGTTTTACTTTTAAATTGGTTATTGTCATTGTTTATGTGGTTGACAACTTTCAGAGTTTAGCTTTATCCTCCCGAGACCCAGCGTACAGTATACTGTACACCTGTAAAACGGGGTAAAAAGTAAGTTTCTAGGAACAAAGCGAGCTTTATTAGGAGTTCCCGGGTCCCCGAGTAAGCGACTTTCTACAGCCCAGTGGTCAGCATCTCCGCCTCCAAACCAAGCGAATGCCGGTTCAAATCCCACGACCTACCCAACTATCATATGTACTTAAAAAAAAAAGGAGGTTAAATAAAAACAAAATATTTTAGGGGAAAGTAAAACTGTAGTTTTAAACACAAAAATAGTTTTTAATTATCTTAAAATAATTACTTTGAAGAAACCCACCCAGCATCCCCACTGGTTGAACCTGAGAATGGATATCCAGGAAATGAAAGGGTGGGAAAACGGGGAGGCATTACTAAGCTACGTAAGGCTGGGCGGGCCGCCAAGGCGGGGAGCAGACAGGTTGTCATGAAATGATGGGTTTTTCTTCAATTTCTTGGGCATGATGCATATTTTCTAAACGAATCCAGCTTATAAAAGATAACTATTTTAGGATAAGTAAATCTATTTTTATGTTAAAACTAAATTGTTTGTAAGTTTTTCAACATCATTTCTTTCTTTACTGTGCAAATACTAAATTTTATTTTAAAAATTCTGCACACCTCATCCGTTAGAGCACATTTTTCTGAGTAAGCAACCGTAGTTTCAGTTCTTAAGCTTCATACCCCAGCGTGCATTTTTTTTTCTTTTTAGTCAATGTTAAGAGTTCATTCAGGGCATCACAAAATTCAATACACACTTTTACCATCACAGCAGAACACTTCAATCAAACTTCAGAGTTCATTGTAAATTTTCAACGAGTCTTATCGTCTTCTTTAGACCAAAATAAATACAGAAAAAATTAAAAAGCACTACATCTTATCACAATCGTCTGCTAGCAATCATTTGAAACACGGCGCTAGTCTGCTGTACCACTGATTTTTGTTGTGCGTTCGATCTGGATGCCCAACTTTTTATCTAAAGCGACTGCCAGTTCAGGCATAACCATATGTTTGACGTTGTCAAAACTTGGGCTAGCTATGTTCATCAGCAGTTTATCATTACACTCAAAGCACTTAATGGCAATAAACCCCAATGCTCGGAGATGGTGTCCTTCAATACATTCGTCTTAAGCACGACTCTTGTCTTAATCCCATTCAGTGAGATGTGCAGTCTTTCTTGCATGTTTGTTCTGGCTGCAATGTTCATGCAAAATAAAATTGTAAGGCGTGAAAGTGTTCACTTTGCATAGCTATTTAAGGATTTTGTAAAGACGATGCATGGCATGCACTTAGTTTTTTTTTTTTTATAATGAATCATTTCTAGATGCGGTATATGTACTAGCAAACTAAGGACTACATCGCCTACCCTAATAAAAATTATTACTTAACCATTGCTAACCACTTTGTATTTGGCAGATGAATGTACGATGAGCAGAATGAGTTCCCTTCTTGCAAGGTTTTTCTACAAAGCTTGGATCTTCGGTGCCATTTACTACTATGGAACATGGGCCTTCTTAGCAGTAAGTGTTTTGATTCAAAGAGTAAAAAAGTAAATTAAGGTAAACTTGATTTGTAAAATAAAATAGGCAGGAGACAAACTGTTGTGTTGATACTCTATTTTGGATTGTAATTGGTTGTAAATGATGAATTACGGTTTTTATTTATTTTATTTATCTTTTTCAGGCTGTAATTGTGGGTTCACTTGTGTCTATCATCAGACGGCCATTGTCTGCTATTGATGGTGCCGTGCATAAAGATGACTTTGAAGAAAGCGACGACGACTTAATTCCGGCATGAAGGAGCCGCAGAATCTTTTCCACCTGTACAGCTTTTATGTAGATATTTTTTCAAGGCAGCATAAATGTAGATGTGTGAACTGTTTTGTGAATAAGTTGTAGCGGAGCTTCTAGTAGCGGTGAATGATGATATGAGAATATTGTGATAATATGTGTGAAGGTTATGTTAGAGGGACTCAAAGCTTGTAGCAGGGTGCGTAATTCAGGTATTGTTTTAAACTTTTTTATTTATATTTTTTGTAGTAATTTTTTTTTTAATTGCCATTGTGTAGAGCAGTGTTTTATTTTATTTTTTGTTTCTGGTGTAAAACTACAACGAAATTATTGTTTGTGCTAAGTTGCTCTCTTCATTGTGGTACTGTGTGACGTACAAGGAACTCTTCCATGCCCTTCCATAATGTGGTTCTTGGGATAGTCAAGGACTCGAATGGACACATGAAATTCCAGATAACTACAGTGTATTATAATAAAGATGCGTTGTACCGGTTCCTCGGAAGCCATGGAACGTTTTTCGTATATGATTAGTGTTTTATATAGTAAATTGAATTTCCAAGAATGGTGTTACAGTAGCGGGCAAGTCTACTACTGTATCGAGGATTAAAAGAGCAATACATTTCTTTTATTCAACTTTGTGCTCTGTTAGGCCATGCCAAAAAAAAATGAATCAATTTTCAGGCCAAATCAGTTTCAAAACATCCAGGTATTTTAGTTTATTTTTGTGTCGAACTGCAAAACGGATACAACAGAATTATCATTTTGGAAATTTGCTAAACAAAAAAGCACCATGTTGAAAGTCTCAACTTAATTACTACTGTATTTACCTCCTTTATAAATATCGGTATAAATAAGTGTTAAGTAGAATATAGTAATAAAAAAAAATAGGAAATCATTTGATTTATAATGGTTTTTCAATACCCCTTGCAAAATTCTCATAATTCTTCCTCTTGCGTGCTTAATTATGGTTTTGACACAGGATTTAAAACAAATTGATATTATCTGCATTCGAAAGCCCAAGAAATAAACATTTCGTATCTAAATGTAAAAATAACACCAATAAGTCTGCATAAATTCACTTCAAGGACACCTACTCTTCCTTAAAGCTGCAGGATGAAGTAGGTGTCCTTGAAGTGAATTTGTGCGGACTTTTTGGTGTTATTTTTATAACGAGTTGAAAATTGTCACAGTATGGACTACAATGATGTATTTTGAGGTTCAGAATTTAAATGTCTAAAATCGGTCTGTGCCAAAAACTGGCACAGTTAGCGGAAAAGCAATTTTTGCAATACTCTTAGAAAAGTAGTGTCCGCATGTGTAGGAGAAACAGCATTTTCTTTGCTTGGCTGAACGGCGTAAATATACGTTTTGTTAAAAATGTCAGGGGTGTGCAGTTGTTAATATTTTGGGTTCGATTTTGAAGAAATACACCTCGATTTTGATTATTATTCGATTTTGAAATTTAGTTTTTATTTTTCGATTTTAAACCATTTTGTTTTTCAATGTGTATCAATAAGGGTTAGCCTTTGAAAAAATTATCAAGTTTCAGTAATTATACTCCTCTAAACTAATGTTACTCCAATACTTGCAAAGTAAAATTAGAATTGCGTGTTCATTTATTACGCAAAACTTACATTCTGGTATTAACACAAAGTTAAAAAGCAAGCTTCCACCTTTCCCCCACCCCCCTTTTTGAATGGCACACCTTAGATTTTATTTAGTCAAATTAACTTCATACATTCATTGTGCAAGTTTGGCCAATTATTGCCCCTTAGTCGATTGTTAATCTTACACTGGAATCTAAAACGAAATCTTTCTGTTCTAATTTTAGGGCATTGGCTACACTATTTTAGCAATGGCTTCCATGGTACCTTACTTAGTTTTTACATAAAACGAAGTCATTGCACATTTTTGACTAAAGTTAATGTTTAACTTGATTCTAATTTTTATGTTAAACTTTATTTATGTATATTTATTAAGGCTGTACCGATACCACTTCTACCGATACTGATTTGATTCAAGACGAGACTTCGTGTTGCACTGTTTTTTTTGGAATCGTGACCGTCTGATCGTGAGTGTTTCAGATCAAGTCTATGCTGTGGTCACCAAGGCAAATACATTCATTGCCTTCATTAAACGACATGTGCCTTTTTTGGATGCTGCCTCCATCAGAGCCATTTATAAATTTTACGTTCGCCCTTTGACGGAATATTGTATTCAAGCTTGGCGACCATGACTAATCAAAGATAGAAGTCGTCTTGAACGTGTTTAATGCAGGACTGCTAAACTAGTGCCACAGTTTCGGGGGCTTTCGTACTGTGAAAGACTGTAACGACTTGGTCTCATATCAGTTCCTGAAAAGAGGACTCGAGAAGACAATATCTTAACATACCAAATCCTGCAAGGAGGCGGTCCCGTTGAATCCAAGAGTATTCTTTACCTCTTCTAATTCTGTGACTGGTGGGCATCCCCAGAAATTGACCACGAGTCATGTTAGGTTGAAAGTGCGACACAACGACTTTGCACACGGTGTTATCAACCTGTGGAATGCACTTTCAGCCTACGTGGTTAGCACTGGAACTGTCTACTTGTTTAAGGCTGCTGTGGACAAGTTAAACACAGCTAAGCCCCACTTCTGAAGTCCCACTTCTTATGTTGCTATGAGCCTCTGGCTCTGCAGTTTTTTTCGTGTATTATTATTATCAGTCTGATAAAAAGTGAATTTGCCAACCAGCCCCAGACTTGAAATCCCCCCCCCCCACCTATTTCTGTCTGTTTTGTCAACCCTAACCAGGTTTTTTACTGGTGAAAAGTAGATATTCCTGTTGACATATCTTCCCATTTTTTGCATGATGCTTTACCCGGTCTTTTTAATGGCGAAGGGTCACTCACCTCATTTAAACTTGCGGGAACATGTCATACCCGAACGGTTCCACAAACTATACTTTCCATTGATAAAGAAGAAAAGAAACTGAGGCAATCTAATTGACATAAACTGATCCTCCACAATGTATATGTTATTCCAAACGATCACTAGACTGCCAAAATTTGAGAAGAGGTCATGGGCTTTAGTATTTACAAGGAACTAGCTCTTATTCTCGGTCATCAACAACTGGAACAGGTTGCCAGAGATCGACGTCTCGTCCCCTAAACTAAATCTCGATAAATTTAATTGGTAGTCTTTTTAAGTCAAGGTGGACTTAATGATCTACTTAGCTCTGCTGTCCAGGCAGTCTTCATAATTGAATGATTTTGTGAAATCTTCATGCTTGTTAACAGCACCGATTAGTTGAGCCGTAATGTTGGAGTGTCGATTGTGCACCTTACGTGCATTGTTAATTTCATGTCATTGGTATGCAAGTAAAATTGTTTGGTTTGTTGGAGAAGTTAAAAAATCGAACTAACAGGCAACCAAGCCTTTTATTTTTTCAAGAGCTTGGAAAAAATATTTCACTATCACTGTTTGTACCACTCAGTAGTTTAAGCTTGAGGCTTGAAAATTATGCCTTAAAAGGTCCTTTTTGAGCTTGCTTAAATGGTGTATTAAGATGTCAGTCAAAATTTGGCAAAATTTCAAATTTCGTAGCGAGACTGATAACTACTTAAGAAATATTTTGACCCACCATAATTTAAGACACCCACCCGTACATGTAAACCGTACGTTTAACTTTGCATGGTTTTAGCTCGCAATGCCTACAAAACCAGAACCGTAGTGGTTACCTGATGTTTTATGAAGTTTACGAAGGTTACTTCTCATAAGGTTCTGTACCTTACACTGATGCAGTATCTGAATGTAGTGCTTTTCCTGCGTAATGTTTTCAGTACCTTGCACAGGATCTTAATGAAACAGCATTTGTATTTAAGGCTGATGGAAAGTGTTAAGTGTTTTCTGATGTACGAAAGTGTTATGTAAAATTGTAAATGTTTATTATTTATGGGCGTTGTATAATAGATTAATAACACAGCAACTACTGAATGACAATTTTTTATAGTGAGCTCTTTTCTCTGTCTGAAAATCTTTATTTAGTCAGCAATATTTGTTTCAAATGAAATAAATCTTTCAATTTGCCATAGAAGTATGATGTGAAATTATTGTACCATGTTTGTTTATGTAAAAGTTAAAAATTACTTTATTGAAAAACTTGCCATTATCCATACAGTACAATAAATAAATAGATATCATGCAGGTAGTATAAAAATAAGTATTTTTCGCCATGACCTTCAGTCACTCGTTTTGACATTTCATGCGCCTTTGGTTTTAGCTTTACCATAGTGAAGTGCAGCTGCAACGATAGCCGAATTTAATACGATGCTGACAAGAAGATTAAGAAGAATTGGAATGTCTCTGGTACCCACAAGTGTTGTAAAAATACGAGCTGTAAAAAAAAAGAAATTTGGTTCTTGAGTATTTTTCTCTTTCATAAACGACCTGGTCATCAGCAGGCTGCACCAACATCGGTGTCGGAACGGAAAGGAACAGTATTGCCTAACAGTAATGGTATAAACTTATTTTGTCGCAAATTTCGCCATAAAAATTTCCTAAAAAGACACTTGAAAGCAAGAAATTTATTAATGAAGTCGCAAAACTGCAAGTTTTTCGTTAAAATTTTTTAGCCTTTACTCGGCTGGTGAATTTAGTTTGTCATTTTTTACAAAATATCTATTATCAGTATCTGACTCTGTATCAAATTGGCTAAAAGTGGTACTGGTGTAGCCCTGGTGACCAGACTTTTTATTTTACGTATCTTTTCCAAATTGCCTTTATCTGTTTTTAATGATAACAAATGTTGATACTCAAATAGGTGTAAATGACCTATAAAGGTGCGTTGATGTGATGAATGCCGATTTTAGTGTCTAGTGATCCAATTATTAAGAAAATAAAGTGACAAGGTAATTTATCAAGATTTACGCTGTACTCCCAAAATCTCAATTCACAAAGTAAACACACACATTTCCACAAACTAGCCACTTACTACTATGTCCAGCAAATTTTTAACAACTAACTAAAATTTGCTGGACATAGTAAGTTTAGTTTGTGGGAATGTGCAAGTTTACTTTGTGAATTTACATTTTCGGAATTTCGTCATGTTCCACGGTACGAACTTCAACGAACATTTACACCGTAATTATGAGGCGTAGTATCCAGAAAGCGACTTAGTGCACTTATCGCAAAATGACGTAGCCTACATGGGTCCAGGAAAATACACAATAACCATCACGATGAACACTACAATGTCCACTTAAATTTTCGGTGAAATTGCTACACGCATTCACTCTTGTAGTGTTCATCGTGGAGGTTATTGTGTATTTTCCTGAACTCGTGTCTTTTTTTAAACCATTGTAAACGCCGTTTACTAGTATATCGTGACGTAGCTTACCGTTATAAAATTGTGTTTCTATGTGCCATGAAAATATCCATTATCTGAATTTTAGCATTCTTCTTCTATTGCTGTGCAATCGAGAGATTGAAGTTCTATGATCGTCCGGCTTCGCTACCCACTGCGCATGTGCAGCCTTCGCTATATAAACATTGACAAAGTTCAGTTCTTCATCTTTCCTTCGCTACACCTTGACCTGACAGGTTGTGTTCTATTGTGCACTCTTCAATTGGAACGGTAGCCCTATGCCTCGTGCCAAGGGTACTCGTCGGGACCCTCTTCCACGGATGGGGTCTTCCTCCTCTCCGGCAATGACCCACCTCTTCCTGAATTTTCGGCGGTCTCCGATCGCCTCAATATGACTCTTAGTCACCTATTGTTCCCATTGTTGGGCCGTCGTAATCTGATCACCCGGTCACCTCAAGCCCGACCGTCAACACCACTACCACCTATCCGATCTCTTGCGGTCAGTCTACTCGACGCCGGACCTCCGGTTCCTTCAAGACGAACTGTTCCGGGCCAAAGAAGTGTATTCCTGTTTCTAGCTGCAGGTCAAGACCCACCGTGCCAGACGGAACAATTGGCTCCCCTGGCCGATGTTCCTTTTGACTTATCTTCATGATCGTCTAGTAGATCGACTGCTTCTCAATCCGTTCACGACGAGCCTCTCTCACGAAAAAGGGTGCATGAGCTTATGGATTCGGCCATCGGTCCTTCAGCCATGAGAGTCTGGTCTCCCCGGTTGCTTTAAACCCTTGCCGCTTCACGGACGACTGGGTTGCTTCAACCTCTAAGAAGATTTGCTTGTCCTTAACTGACGTTGCCGGTCCCTCCCATCAGCAGGGTCCTCCGTCCCTTTCTCCGATTACTCGGCTGCACCGTCCATTGCCTTCACCAGTATCGGACGCCTCTGACTTGGTCTTAGACGACCATCTACCTCCACCAGTCGACCTTTCCGACTTTCCTTCAAGACATGCTCACTTCGACCAGCCGATTCCTGCGAGATTCCTCATCCCGATCTACTGAAAACTGTCGAAGACCTCATACCGGACTGTCTCATGTACAAACCTCCTTCCCAGGCGACTGAGCCCTGCAAGAACCGTGGTCTCTCTACGGGCTTCGGCTTCATTCTTCGCGATCAACTTCCTCCACAGAACCCAGTTCTTGGCCAGTCTACTACCCTGCTCGCCACTCTGCTTCGCACGGGCTGCCTGATTTTGGGCAACAGCTCACCGTTGGAATTGACAAGGACCTGCCAACGCCTCGTGCCGGCTGCAAGTCCGGTGTTGGGGTGGCCAATCCACGTAACTTCGACACCTGCGGAGCCCCGGGGATCCCCCCCCCCAGTCGGAATTCCTTACTGCAAACATTAAGTTGGACTTCGGTACTTCCTTGTACCTTTCCTGTCAAGTCACGATTCCCTCTTCGGTCCTACGAGATAGCGACCGCCTCCTGCGTCTTGGCCTCCCAAGCTGATGTCTTAAACACAGCCGCTAATGCTCTGTGTGAAAAATTCTCCATGGGTCCATCTCCGGACAAAACCAGGGACATCGCTTCTCTCCGGGTCAGCCAGGTGTTCTCCCTTCCTCTCCTTGAACTGGCTGACACAGGCGCTCTTCAAGTCAACAATCTTACTTCGCGAATTGGTACTCAACACAGTCCCCAACCTTCATGATTCCACTAGACATATTCTCCAAAATAAATCGATTCATGAGACCAACACACTCTTTCGGGGGGCTCATTCCCAAGCTTGCCCCCCCCCCCCCACCCTCCACCTGACAATACATGAAAACCAAAGCCATACAAGACTAAAGGACTTCGACTACAGCAACCAGCAGGATCTCCGGTCTCCAACTAACCAAAAGACGACTGGGTTGCGCCCCTACTCCGTCCCAACCCTCGTCCCCCTTCACCACCACATCCTGCTCGGTCGCTCTTTCTGAACAGGGGACATGGACGTGGCCGCCTGTAGCTCTACACCAGACTATCGCAGCCGCCACAACTTCCCCTGACCACGCCAACGGCCTAGGTCCTCTCTTCGACAATTACCCTCTGCTAGTTCCTGTAGGCGGCCGTCTTCGGTTCTTTCTCCCGGCCTGGCAAGACATTACGACTGACAAAACGGCCCTCTTCATTATTTCCCAAGGATTTTTTCCCTCTTTTTACCAGTCACCTACACTCTGGTTTCCTCCTTGGCTGGAAGCAACATCTTACCCACCTTACCTAATCCGGAGCAGCCAGGTTTTTACAACAGCATTTTTCTTTGTCCCAAGAAGACAGGCGATCTTCGTTTTATTTTCAACCTCCGACCGTTAAATCAATTTTCAAGTATCCTCATTTCCAAATGGCGACCGTCGAAACCATTCGACACTCACTTCTTCCCAGCGACTGGGCGGTCTCAATAGACTTTGCGGACACCTACCTTCACATCCCACTCTCCCTACCTTCACATCCCGCTCACACCTCAGTCGGCCACCTCTTCCGTTTCATATACAACGGAACAGTCTACGAATTCACCTGCCTCCCATTCGGCCTCAATGCAGCACCAAGAGTGTTCATGTTGGTTCTAAAGATGTCCTCGTCTTCCTTCATCAGCATGAAGCTCGGGCCGACGCCTACCTGGACGACTGGATCCTCCCTCATCAAGATAGATTCCAGTTACTCTCCAACAGGGATTTCACACTAGGGCTCCTGCATCGCCTAGGATTTGTATTCAACTTCCCAAAGTTAAGTTTGATTCCATCTTTGTGTTCCTAGGAGTGGCCTTCGACCTAGCTCAGGCGGTCGTCATGCCCTCCCCCTCTATTCGTCCCTTCTACTGAAAATACGATCCTTCCTTCGGTCGCCCACTTACACACTGACACAACTCAACTCTCTCATCGGTTTGTTAGACTCCATGGCGCATAGTTCCATACGGCAGGTGGATGGTTCGAACCCTTCACCATTTTCTGAACAGCGAGTGGACCGCTCGGTCGCCCCGGACGGCGTCTGCGTCTTCCAGATTTTTCCCTCTCCACCCTACTATTATGGATAGACGTCCACTACATCACCCGGATGGTGCCTCTTCACGAGCCCCCGCCCGACATCCATCTTTTCTCCGACGCTTCCCTTATGGGGTTTTCACATTGCCGACCGTGAACTTGGCCACCAAACACAACCGGCCACATCAACGTTCTAGAATTGAAAGCGGTCCTCCTCGGTCTGACACGTTTCCAGCATCTCGTCAAGGGGAAGGTAGTACAAGTTCACACAATACTACAGCGGTTGCCTATCTCCGGAATGGTGGAGGAACAATATCCCGCTCCCTCCACCATGTCACATCCAACATTTTCATCCTGTGCACGTCCCCTAAAGACGATGTTACTACTACTCCACATTCCGGCAAGCCACAATGTCATTGCAGATTCCCTGTCATGACGGTCCCCTCCAGTGGGCGAATGGTCCCTCAAAACATCCATTTGCACGTATCTCTTCCATCTGTGGGGGTCGACCGTATGTCGACCTCTTCGCCACGAGGCTCAATGTCAGACTTCACAACTTTGTCAGTCCGGTCCCCGACGACCGAGTATTGGCAGGGACGCCCTAACGATGGATTGGAGCTACCTCTTCGGTTACCTGTTTCCTCCTTCCAGGCTACTTCCCCTTGTCCTACGCAAGGTGGTCCAATCTCTCGGTCGCTTCATCCTGATCCCTCCCAACTGGCCGTCGGCCACCTGGTTTCATCTCCAACTCAGCCTTCTGATCGACTCTCCTCGATGCCTACCATACGTGCCGAACCTGCTGTCCCAACACTGGGGAACCGTGCTCCATCACAAACGCCGGATGCTCCAGCTACACGCGTGGCTGCTATCGTCAGATTACTCGAAACAACAAGCGTTCCTTCTGAACAAGCTTCTCGCATTGCCTCAAAGACAGTCGTGTCTTCCAACAATAAAATCTATGACAGCCATTGTTGGTGTATGCCGCAACAGATCAATCGGGTCGCTCAGTCTCGCTCAACTTCTACGCTTCCTGACAGACGACAGACCTCTTCAATGAAGGCTTACGACTCTCTACATTCCTAATCTATCGGTTCTTCCTAAGCACCGTTTTTTGTGCAGCCGAATGGATGGTTTTCGTATCTCCGCTCTCCTCAAGTCTTTCGAACTCAAGCGACCGGTGGTTCGATACCTCTTTCCAGATTGGGATCTGTCTATAGTCCTTACCTCTCTGCTGTCGGCACCTTACGAACCTCTGTCCTCCTGTCGCCTCAGCCATCTGACCCGAAAAACTTTTTCTGGTGGCCCTGGCAGCCTGCTTCTGATGCAGCAAGGTACAGGCCCTTTCGTCGACCGCTGCCGATTGTTTCTTCCAAAACGACTGCACCACAGTCACCTTGACACCTCCGATTTTCCTTCCGTGCCAAGAACCAGGAACCGAGCGACCGTACCAACCCTTTCTGCATACCAGCCTTGTCTCCTATCGTTGGTAACGAGCCTGAGAAGTCTCTCTGCCCGGTTCGGGCTCTTCTGTATTACTTAAAATGCCCCAAGCCGTTTCGACACGATCGCTCGCAACTCTTTTTCCCTTTCGCTTCGACGACCGGGGAGACGACAGCTCATACGGTCGCCACCTGGGTTAAAACTGTCATCCTGTAGCCTACAAGGCCCTCGACATAGATTGTGCCGACCAAGGAATTAAGAGTCACCACCCATGAACTACGGGCCATTTCAACTTCTTTGGCCCATCACAGTAATGTTCCCATTACAAACATCATGGAAGCTGTATCTTCGAAACATCCCACTGTGTTCATGTCTCACTACCTCTGAGACATGGCGGCTCAAGCGGATGGATTGTATCGCATCGGTCCCTTCGTGGCCGCCAAGCAAAACAATCTCCATCTTCTTAAAAGAAATTCCGGTTGTTCGCGAAGATTTGTCTTTCTGGGGAACCGGTGCCCTACCCTAGGGGGCTCCGTTAAGTGGTGCCCGCTGCCTTTGACGAGGTTTGTGGAATGTTAAAAATCCAGTTGAAGGATATTTTCATGGCACATAGAAAGACCAAAATACCAGGTACAGCTGGTTGATTTTGGTTTCTATTGCCTTTATGAAAATATACATTACCTATCTCCCACCCTCATCCTCTCTGTGGCACCACTGGGGCAGTTATAGGAACAAAAGATGAAGAAATGAACTTTGTCAGCTTTTATATAGCGGAGGCTGCGCATGCGCAGTGGGTAGCGACGTCGGACGATCCGAGAACTTTAATCTCTAGATTGCACAGCAAAAGAAGGAGAATGCTAAAAATCAGATATGTAAATTTTCTTAAAGGCAATAGAAACCAAAATCAACCAGCTGTTCCTGGTATTTTGGGCTATTTTCCATAATTCAACACCTAAATGCTGATGCTTTGGTGACTAATTTTCCCCAAAATGGCTGTTTAAAAAAACTTATGATTTGAAATCGGACATGACGAAGCACAGTGGAAAAATGCTAGTTTCACGAATTTGTTAGTTTTCAGAGAAAAATGAGAAGCCGAGCTTAAAATCTCAGTGCCTTGAAGCATTTTGATCCGAGATCTTATAATCCTTTTGCAGGCCAAAACACTGCTTCCGACAGGACAGATGAATCCAAATGGACCCATGCTTTTCGATGGGAGAGTCCAAATACATCAGCTATAACATTGTTTTTCTGTTGATCAGATCGAAAGCTGCCAGCAAATTTCAGTAAAACTGCAAATGTGATAGGAAGGAAGGCCAGTTCATTTATGAAAATAAAATAACGGGTTTCATTCCCTTCTAGTTTGAATATCATTGTACTTTAAAAACACATACAGAATAGCCATCAAGTGCTGGTGAAACAAAAAAAAATCACGACGTTTCGGTTACAAATGAAGGACTACATTAAGTTATGCAATGACGCTGGCATCAACACATTTCCACCAATCAAAATCCAGGGACCCACTATTTAAAGTATAGCCAACCGATTTCTCCTTCATTCGGCCAGCAGACTTGGGTGAGTTAGGTGTGACTGTTGGCACATTCTTTCAAATTGTGCTGACTTTTATTTTATTTGGTTTTAGTTTTTAGCATGGAACCTTCCATCCTTAAGACTTGTAAGTTTTATTTCCATGGCCCTGCTCTGCTATTATTTTATTAATTTTAATTTTTAATTTTAAGTTGTTTGACATGTTTTAAACCCTTCACCTGAAAACGGTTCCGACCTTGGAACCGAAACGTCGTGATTTCATTGTTTCACCAGCACTTGATGGCTATTCTGTATGTGTGTTTAATAACTAAAGTGCTTTTTAATTTTCTGCTTTTTGCTATCATTGTACTTTAGTCGGGCATGGAACTCCGTGGGGCATCCCTGGTAAATACATGCAGTTGTAAACCTATTTTCATTGCCTTAGCTTACATCGAATTAGAATCTGTTTTGGACTTAAATGTCAGACTGCCTGAGCGGGAATTAAACACTAGATCTTGGACCAAAGGCTGTAGTCCTACCACTAAGCCATAAGGCAACATTAACAGACGCATACATATACAAATAAACAAACGTGTAGCTTAAGTCCAAAAGGCAACGGAAATAGGTTTGCATCTGTATTTATTTATTTGTCACTCAGCGAGTCGTTTTGGTTTTCTGTACTGTTTGTACTTTGCTGGTAGCCTACAACTGGGCTGTACTTGCTCCTGTTCTTTGGGACCCCCAATGACCCGTCACAACATTTGCGATGCGCGATGGGACTTAAAATTTTAACTCCATATTGGTGGGGGTGGCCTGAAAGTTGTCTGTTGATGTGAAAGTCTTTGGTTTTGTCAGTCCAGAGTAAAACAAAATAATATGTCAATGCAGTCTTGTTCATTTATTTGTTTATTTTGCATGTATTCTTAATTATCCGAACACACCAAGTGATCCCAATTAGCTCGGATAATTGAAGTTGTACTGTAATGGCACGAAATGGTACAAAAAGTTAAAATATTTTGAATGCTTTTCCTAATATCGTGTAAAATAATGTATGTTAACGGCTTTCAGTTGTCGTTTTGATGTTTGTGATTGTTCAAGAAAAAGAGGTTTTTGTAATATATTCACTGGTATTGTCTTCACTGGAATTAGCCCTGTATTACTACTACAACAGTTGCTACTTACTTGCAGAAGTGAAAGCTGCAATGCTCCAAGAAACCACACTCACTTGTCCTGCACTTTTTGACATGAGAATTTCTTTGAGTTGAAGAAACTTGCTACTGGCAGAAATCGGAGTGCACAACATCTGGTCAGAAAGAAGAAAATATTTTATCAACAATATTCTGTACTGTTTGATTGGCAAAAGACGGTAAATGAGTAAGCAGACTGTCGGCAATACGACTCACCATAAAGTTACAGTACATTATTTCTAGAATGAAAGAAAGTTCATCTCCCTAACCAAGAGAGTTTCTCATATGAGTAAGGATTGACTGAACCCACTTCTACCAATTCCGGATCACACTGGAATAATTTGCAAGATTTGCTGGATCAGATCCAAGTTTTAACAGAATCCAGAAAACTTTTATAATACTGCAATTACAGCAAATGGTATGCGAAAAATACGTATTGGTTTTTACTTCGAATAATTTTCAGCATTGTAGAAACAGAAAAGTTATCGCGCTATATTCAAAAAATCCAATCAACAAATGTATTGATTGGCTCTTTTGAGTAGAGCGTGATTGTTTTCCTCTTTCTACGACAGCAAATGGTAACAAAATAAAGGAATTATGCAGGCATAAAGCCAAAAGCAGTTACCAAACAGGGCCTACCAATTTGTTTTAAAACAGAAATAGTGCGAGACAGTTCCGATACCTCTGCCAAACGCAATGGTGCGATAAATGCGTAATTGCGTACACAAGATGATTTTTTACTGTCACACTAATGACCTCAAAAATTTCTCGGAACATGGATGTTTCCAGGTATTTGTATGTTAGTATAGACTGAATTATCTCTTTTCCTGTAAAATTTGAGACAATTTAAATACTTGAGAGAACACCCCCAGCCATACAAGTGTTCATTTGTTTCCATCCTTTTCACTTCTGAACTTCTTATGCTAATAATCAAGATTAGGTCAATTGAAACGCTATGGGAAAAACGCTTTAAATAGTGTATTGGCATGTACGAATCGGCCAAAATTGTTCGAACTTCAAATCGAGTCAGGATTCAATCGATCCACCTCCCTTTTTTAAGTAAGGATCGACTGAATCCCGACTCGGTTTGAAGTTAGAACAATTTTGGCCGAGTCGTACGTGCCAATACACCATTTGCAGCGTTTTTCCCATAGTGGGAGGTGATTTTCATTCCCTGAAATTTCTTTGTGTTCCACCCAGATTAAGACACTTTTTAGTTCCTCTCATTAGTGATTTGAAAATCAAACACCAAACAGAAGAAAGAATAAAAAACATTTTCTGACTACATTTGAACCCAGGAGTTACCGCTACTATTTGTGTGAGTTTGTGCAATAGACAAAAAAAGGCTGGTAAATCCAACATCCAAGAAATTAATCACTGATACCGGTAGTAGATTTAAATAACAAATCTTGAATTGTGCACCACTATGTTATTAAGTGGGTGGTAGATGGTAGCTCATAATGTCTTCATTACTGGCTTTCCACGATTGCCAACCGAATGAACATTGATCCACGCTACACTAAAGCAACAGCACAAACATTTTTCCCAAGTATACAGCTGCAAGAATTAGAACGGAAAGTTTACAATTGATGGTTTATTTTTAGACCTTTTAATACAATGAGACGTTCTATACTTACTACTAAAAATGCCATTAGCCAAATAGGAAATGCTCCAAGCGCCATTAATGACTGGAATACAGAGAATCTGTTGCACATGGTTAAGAAAGAATATTGTGTAAGTAGTACGAAGTTCAAATACTGAAAAAAAATTAATGAGAAAACAGGGAGAGAGGTAACATCCGGGCTGTTTTCTCCCCCAAACGGTACGAGTCCAGCCGTACTTGCTACAGCATTCTATTTTCAATCACCATTAGACTCGTTATAAGGTTTCACCGAGTATATTGGCAGTCGCTTGGCTGGTGCCACAGGATTAGGCACAAATTTATTTGGTCACGTGCCTATATTTGTGTAATTAGGCCTGAAGTACATTAGGCTTAAATGGGTGCATTTTGGCTTTTATTAGTGTATTGAGCCTATACTAAGCCTAATTTATATAATTAGGCCTAAAAGAGTATATAATTAGGCCTATGTTAGTGTGTCTTGTATAGTCATAAGATCAATCTTTAATGCAGACTGTTTGCTTTATTAGGCCTAGATTATGGTATTTAGGCCTACAATAAACATTAGTGGATATTCGTGATGGTACTCGCTCATTGTCACAGCTGTCTTGGGGGGCCTTAAGTTTGTCACGTGACCACATGGGATTTGTGGTGTCATTTTGCCATGAGCACGTATTGCATGGGGCAGTGTGAATAAAAAATAGCAAAAGCTTTTACT
>JAHWFP010141210.1:0-12133 GCA_023313725.1 Lithobius niger | reverse complement strand
TTACCGACAACAAATGGCTCGCTGATGGTAACGATAGATCAGTTTGAATGGTTGTAGAAGTCGTTTCAACGAGTTCATCTGTCTCAGCAGTGGAGGGGCATGGATCAATTCTTTGCCTTTTTAAACGATTCATCTCTCTGTTGAGTAATGTGCGAGCACAATATAGGTTATTTAAAGCCATCATGATGTTTTCGGAATACAGTTGCTCAGATAGCTCGGCTCTGGTCAGTGCTCGGCCTGAATTTGTTCTTCTTTCTTCAATCAATATCTCACAAAGCTCTTCTAAGTCTGTATCCATGTCCAAGTCTGTTAAGCTATCTTCACTAGCACTCTCATATTCACGTTTTTGTGGAAACCTCATGTTGATTGCTGATTCGTTCTCCACAAACTTTGGCTGAAGTCTATTTTTGAAAAATTTTCAACCTGCACTTTTATACTTTGTCTGAAGGACAAATAAGACGGATCTACATTCTTTCACGTTTTTTTTGTCTGGAGATGCAGGTTTCAGACGTAAACAAAACCATTACTCAACGGAATTGACATTAATAGTTTTTTCTTCAAAAATTTAACTAAATAAACATAAGTTTCTAAAATAAAGCTTATCCATCCTTTTTTACACTGAAAGTTTCATATTTTTTTATTTAAATCAACTTTTATATGTCTATAATTTAATTAACTTAACGAAATGATATAAACGAAAATTAGGACCACACAAATAATACATCGTCTGACCATGATCGGCTCAAGCCTTCACGTTTCTCACGTTCCCAAAACCATAGTTCAATGGAACTGATATTAATAGTTTTTTATTCAAAATTCTATTTAAATAAACCTAAATTTCTGAAATAAAGTTTAAACGTCTTTTCTTATACTGAATGTTGTATATTTGAATGTTAAATCAACTTTCATCTGTCTATAATTTAATTAACTTAACGAAATGATGTGGAACGAAAATTGTACTGGTTTAAAGTTCGTAACGCCGACTTGATACAAAACTTGTTAACCTTGTGTGTGATTGCATAACGAAACAGTTAGGCAGACAACCTTGAATATGTTTTCAGTCTAGCAATTCGTGTTTAAAAACTGGTCACGTCTAACATCACAAAAACCCAACCCAAGGCCATTTCTGAGTAAGCCAGACGTAAACAGCTGAATAATTCATATAGTGTACAGTATGTCTTAAACATAGTTTTCTATTGTGGTTACCTAATCACGTCACGGGTTTTTCCATGTTACCTAGATGAATAAAGTACACACTAGGTGTGGTTGTGCCACTCGAAAGTCACGTTAGTAGACAAATAACCCCCCCCCCTCCCCCAGTCATTTCTTTTCATGTTGTTCCTACCAGTCCTTCAAGGCTGGTTTTTTGTTACGTAATCAAGTCACGTTCATTTTCATGTTACGTAGAACAATAAATTACACAGTAGGCGTGTTATCCTTCAGGTCAAACAGCATCTGACCAGTCAAGAGTCACGAAGTAAACACAGTGGTCGGTCATTAAAGCAGTCACGTGTACGCATGTTCTTCTTACGTGGCCAATTCAAGACCGGTTTCGCCTTCTTTTTCAGATGTAAACAAGTAAATCAATCACCACGTAGGCGTGTCTGACCCTCAGACGTCAGCCAACCAGGACACAGTGAGCTTATAAAGGGCCGCTCGGATTGGCTGGTGGCAAACAAACGCCGCCCGGTCTGACAACACTCTCTTCCACAGAACGACAGGATTCAACCAACCAACTGTAAGTCACTTGCACACGTTAAAAGTACACTTGTCGCTTTGCAAATGCTGATATAGTAGCCCTCCTTATAATCTAGTCTAGCAGCACACAAAACCGACTATTTAGCATCTTACTAAACCGTTTCATTTTACGCAACAATTTTACTTTGAAATATAGCTTAGAATTCAAGGTTTTTTTTTTTAAATAAATAGTTTTTTTTCTGTTTTAGCCAAAACACGAAATCACAACCAAAAAAAGGTAGGAAATATGGATTGTTTTGTACCCGACCTGCCATTGAAACCTGAAAATTCTGTCAATTTGGGAGAAAAATTATTTTGTGTGATAAACAGTTTTAAAAATTCGACCTATGCGCATATTCGTGTTTATGGAGAAGGAAAGATCAGATATTTTCCTACGAGTCACGGAGTTGCAATAAAGGCAGCAGATTTTTCAGTGTTCCTTCAGAACGGTAAGGCCTTACAAGCAATTGTTGATACCAGCAACCGATCAAAAACTCTTTATTTGAACCGGAATTTCGCCGTCACTTTAGCTGTTGAAAACGGTGTAAAACGCATTGTTTTTATTCATGAGGGTGAGAAAACAAAATGTATCTCCTTGTCTGTCGATCAGTTTCACACATTGTGCGAGTCTGAAGGTGAAATTAACCATTTCATAAACTTACAAAATACTGTAAGTGGTCCAATTTTCCACACTGTGTAATCAAATGCGGTTTTTCCGTGTTAAAAAAGGAAAATGGATGTAACAAAGTTAGTAACTTGCACATCAAACGCTTTTAACGCTGATGAATATCAGTTTAAAGAAATAAGCTTATTTAGCCAATCTATACGATTTCATTGGTCAATTGTTTTACCAAATAACTTTCATAACCTGACAAGTAAGGAAATATTCAACGTTAATTTTTGTACAGAATTCATTCACGGTATTCGGTATGAGAATTTCACATATGACTACACACTTACTGAAGTAATAAATTGTATTAAAAAGTTTTATTTACAAATGGTTAAACCCATTTTTGCAGTCAAAGGCGACCTTAAGTTAAAGGAATTATTATTAAATCGATGTAACGTCAATGAAGTGATTGATTTAAACAATTTTGGATGTGAAAAGCCGCTGAAAAAAAAGACAAAAAACGTGACGCGTATCCGTTTTGTATGATGCATGAGCGTGACCAATGTCCGTTTCACAAGGCGGGACAATATTTTTACTGGATAGTGGTAAATTTTTAAGGCATATAGTGTTGTGATTTCGTCAAGACAAGATGGGCAAGGATTTAAGTGCCGTCCGACGTGCATTGCAGACGAAGAAACGCAAGAGTATCAATCTGTCCAATAGTGTGTGTTTTGCTATGAAATTTCCAATGCTATGAAATTTCCACCTTTACAATGCCTTGGTATTATTCAGTGGTGAATACCAGATTGTTTCTTCATGCGTCGGACAAAACTCGAAAGAAGTGTGTGCTTTTGGGCGTTTTAAAAAAACCAGTGGTGAGTGATGTGATTTGTGGACTGTGTATCACAGCACACACAAATCAAAATGAAAAATCTCTGGTGATAAAAACTTTGAATTCCAAGTGTAAACGTCGCAACTGGTTGATACATCTTATGCAAATGGACAGCGAAGTTCTGAAAGATTTGACTCCCATTGACAAAGCAATTCTACCTTTCGAAAGTTGGCTTCCAGTATGGTTGGCTTCCCATGATGAGAAACACTTTGACCTCACCGATCCGTTCATCATTCGATTTGCTGCCTACTTTCCCTATATTACATCATTATTAGCTAACAAGGCATCTCATGATGAATTATTGTTGTATAAGCACAACTATTAACAAAGAGCCAAATGATTAATTTTGTATAACTGAAACATAATAAACAACTTTTTATGAAATGACAAAACTTGTTCTGTATTTGTTCTTTTGGAGGAGGTGGAGCTTACAACTATAAATTGTGGATATCAGTTCCAGTGTTCATAAAAATGGACGTACTTTTTTTTTTTGCGGGGGGGGCTTACAACTAAAAATAGGATGGTGGTATGATTTTCAGTGTTCATAAAAATGAACGCACTTTTTATGGGGGGGGGGGCTTACTACTATAAATAGGAGGAAGAAATCATTTCCATTCCATAAAAATGGATGTGCGATTGAAACATCCTTCCATCTATTTATTAGTAGGAGCTACATCTACAAGAAAAACTCACTGGATTAAAAGTTTAATCAAAAATTCGCAAAACATTATAGTCCCTCCGCCCGAAAGAATAGTTTTTTGTTACGCTGAGGAACAACAGATTTATGTAACGTTAAAACTAACTTCCCCAGTTCCAATTACGTTTCATTATGGATTAAACGAAGATTTGTACAATTCAATACAGCCTAATACTTTATTATTAGTTGATGATTTGCTACAAACTACATCTCGAGATTTATTATTGGAAATAGTACACAGAGGCTCGCATCATAGAGGTATTAGCGTAGTAATTGTTGCGCATAATTTATATGACAAACAATTACGTGCGCTCAGTCTACAGGCACATTATTTAATATTAATGAAAACTGTACGTGATTATCGGCAGATATTTTTATTAGGAGAACAATTATCTATCGGAGGGAAAAATTTAGTGAAAGTATATAAATCTGCTACGATCGATCCCTATACATATCTATTTCTAGATCTGAGACCAGAAACACCTAGTATTTTAAGATTTCGATCCAGCATTTTCCAAGATCCATCCATACTATTTGTAGAGAATGAAAAATTATAGAGTGAAGGACTTTTTACCTGTCCTGCATCTACTGACTAGCAAAAGAGTTAAAAAAGACGTCAAGTGTGCATTGTGGAATTGCCCGGAGCTAGTTGATGTTTTATCCCTAGCAGCTCTTAATACTTTAAAGGGTCGTGTGAGAATTAGTCCTGGCCAGAAGGCTAAACTGCGTCATTACAAACGAGAAGTGAAATATTTAGCTACAAGAAATCATAACAGAAAGGCCAAGTAAAAAATTATTCAGAAGGGCGGCCTTCCATTCTTAGGTGCATTAATGCTGGCCATTATAGGTACAATAACGGGATTGTTGGGCAGCTAAAGAACCAAAAATATGTTTTAAAAAATGTATCTTTCGTCCCAGCCACCAACTACGAGCAACAAGTCGCCTTACGTAGCTCCCCTTAAGTACATGGAACATGAAATGAGCGAATTAATGCAAAACCATGCATTGGACGATGATAGCAAAATGAAATTGTATAACCAATTGCTCAATCTATACCTACGTTATGGCGCCGAGTGGGTAGGTGAACCGGTGAAAGTTGAGATTAAAGCTCCGACCCGCCGCGTGCCACCCCAGGGGCCAGGAGTGCCTGCCCCTCCCACCCCGGCTCCAAGAACAGTGCCCATGCCTACTCCTCCCACCCCGGCTCCAAGAACGGTGCCCACCCCTCCACCGAGAACAACATTCCAACTCGCTGCTACATCAGGACCTACATACGTCAAGCAACCAAAACCTATAGAAGACATAGTGAGTGGCGTCATTCCTAAATATAAAAAAAGGGTTGAGAGAGTTTTACGAAGTGGTAGAGTTCAGTGGGACTCGGAAGGTCGTTTGATACATATGCAAAACGTCATAGAGGATAGTGACGTAGGGAGGCTTGTGCACAGAGCTCTGACGGAAAGTAAACATCATCGCACCAAGTTGAAAAAGGAGCCCGGCTGGACTTTTGTTTCAAAAGTAGTGAAAAAACATTCGGGTCGTCGTTCTTTACAACCTGGACACTCCATCCAACTACGTAAGGAAGTCTTACAACAACATCAACAAAATGTAAAAAAAAAAATTAAATAATATAAAAATGGTGACGAAAACCCGACTGCGTCATTGATGGCAGAAAACTTAGGCGATATAGAGAAAGAAAAAGAAGAAGAAGAAGACAAAGAAAAACAAGACCCAGACGTATCACTCACTGATAAATCTAAACTGTGGAATGACGACTATTATTGAGAAACAGTTACAGGAATTATACTTTGACCCGGCTTCTCCTGGTGGGTTAGGTGGTGTGCACAGATTGTACAGGGAAGCTAAAAGAAGAGGATTAAAAGTAACGTTGAAACAAGTTAAAGATTTTTTATCATCGCAAGAAACCTATAGTTTATTCAAGCCTGTTATTCGACGATTTAAACGGAATCCTATAATAGTTAAAGGGATCAACAAGATATGGAGCGTAGATTTGATGGATGTTCATGCTTTAGCTAGATTTAACGATGACATAAATTTTTTACTAGTAGCGATAGACAATTTTACTAAGAGAGTTCATTTTAAACCAGTGAAGAAAAAAGATGCTGAAACAATCGGTAAAGCGTTCGAATCTATTTTTAAGGAAACAAAACCCCCAGAATATATTTTTTCGGACATGGGACTTGAATTCACATCTAAACATGTCCAGAACGTTTTTAAAAAGTACAACGTAAAGCATTTTACTACAAAAAACACTGAGACAAAGGCGGCCATATCTGAAAGATTTTTTAAAACACTAAGACAAAGGCTTCACAAGTACTTACATTCCCGCAATACTAATCGTTACATAGATGTACTTCCAGACATTATCAATGCCTACAAATTTTCTTATCATCGATCTATTAAAATGCGACCAATAGATGTCACCAAAAAAAAAGAAAAATTGGTTTATCATAATTTATACGGAAAAGGATTAAAAATAGGTGATTTGGTTAAATTATCCAAACTTAAAGGTATTTTTGAAAAGGGTTATCGTCCAAACTGGACGACTGAGGAATTTAAAATCAGTGGAGAAAAGAAAAACCAAAAAATACCTATGTATTTAGTAGTTGATTTAGAAAATAAACCAATTTTAGGTAGTTTTTATAAACAAGAATTACAAAAGGTAATCAGCAAGCCTGATAGGCTATATAAGGTTGAAAAGATTCTGAAGCAACGCAAACGTGGTGGAAAAATTGAATATCTCGTTAAATGGCAAGGATACCCGAAGAGTCAAGCCAGTTGGACCAGTGACGTAGTAGATTTGTCAACATGAGCGAAGAAATCTGGTTAACGTTGCCTTCTAATAGTAGCATGGAAGTATTCCCAAATAATACTTTACAAAATTATACAACGAAATTGTCGGAACCGTTAAATTTACACGAGAATTACGAGGTAGGCCTGGCCCAGATAACCTTCCCTAACAACTTTAGTCAAGACGCATTAGTTATTTCGCCGGAGGGAAGAGAGGAAGATCAACTGCTTTTACAATTTTATAAAATTAACACAAATAAAAGTATTACCGAAGTGCAGAATACCGAACGCGAATTGTTGGCTACGGAAAGTGGAAAAAGATACGACAGTTTGAAACAATTGGTAGATACAGTTAACAAGGAGTTAAAAAAATTTAAAGCTGAGTTGGCAGGGGATGATCCTTACAAAGGTAGCGCCGATTTGCCCGCTATACTGTACAATAAAACCTACAAAAGATACACGATCGCTAATGACGTCACTCGTCAATATTACATACGACTCGTTGTAAACTGGAGACTAGCACAGAGATTAGGTTTCAAATCAGAACAATTTCCGTGGAAAGCTAATGTAATTGAACATACGGTGATCACAACAACACCGGTTAAAGAGATTACCAGCAATTCTATACAGACGTTGTATGTGTACAGCAACATTGTAGCTCCACAGTTGGTAGGTGATAGCAGATCGCAGCTGTTACGTATAGTAGACGTGATGAATGATGCTGGTGATCAAACGAACGTAGAGTTTTTTAGAATACATTATCTACCTTTATTACGCACCACTTTTCAATACGTAGAAATAGATATACGTACTGACGATGGAAGCCGAGTACCGTTCGGTTCATACTCGCGCGTGGTAGCTATCTTACATTTTCGTCCGAAACGTAATTATTAAAAAAAGTAGTGCAAACCGTGCTTCCTATAAATAGCGCCGTACGATCATTCTAAGCTATAAATGTTTCAACATGAAGTATTGTTGCAAATATTCTAACCATTACGTGGGACAGAGTGGTGGGGGGGAAATCCCCATATTCTATGGGAGAAGAGCACAACATGGTCATGGACTCGGAAATTTCTTTTCTGCTGTGAGTCGCGTAGCCATGCCATTTTTTCGTATGGCAGTTCCCCATATTAAAAAAATTGGAAAATACCTAGGACGAAAAACTGTGTCTACGGGTGGAAATATTCTCGGCGACTTCCTAGCCGGCCAGGCCGTGAAAGAATCCACTAAAAAGAGAGTTAAAGAAACTGGTCATGATATTTTGACTGATATTCACGATAAAATACAGCAGACTGGAAGTGGGCTTATAAAAAAGAGAAGGTCTAAAACGAATGGAGGTGGGCGTATAAAAAAGAAAAGTCTAAAACTAAGAAAAAGATAAATAAAAGGCGAAAAATTGAAAAAACTATTTTAGACTAGTATAAATAGACCTGAGTACGTCTAAAACGACATAACCCTGAATCGACACAGTCCCATAATGGCATTTTTACATCCACAGAGTTGTGAATGTCTATTGTCACCTTTAGAATTATTCTCGGTCCCGCCTACACAAATCAGTATTGAACAGACAAGAAACGTGGAATTCCGACCCATCGCGACACTGTCAGCCAATCAAGTTATCGATTTCGTAATTCCAGGATCAGTAGATGAATATGTAAATCTGGCTAATACTCTGTTGTACTTGAAAGTTAAAGTTAAAAAAAATTCAACTACTAACCTAACGAATGATGAGTCTTCACACGTGACACTAAACAGACTTTTATTAAACACCCTTTTTAGTCAAGTGGACTTGACTATGAATGGAAAACTAACCTCCAGTAGCACGGGACAATACGGCTATAAAAGTTACATTCAAACTTTATTAAATTATGGTTCCGACGCAAAAAACATGCAACTGACAGCTGCTCTGTGGTTAGACACCAGCAACAGATCAGCAGCTATCAAAGGCAGTCGTGAAGTTGAATTATTGGGTCGACTACATTGTGACATTGCTTTGCAAGACAAACTCGTACTGTATAATATAGAAATAAAACTGCGTTTTGTTCCAATCAATCCAAAATTTAATTTGTACGTAACGCAAGCAGGTATTGCTGCTGGTGTTACGGCGCCTCTGTTCGAATTTGTGGATATGGCCTTGTTTGTAGAAAAAGTGAAACCTGCATCTAATATCTTGTTAGCGCACGCACGCGCACTGAGTGCTGGTACTGCTAAGTATCATTTTAAAAAGACAGACGTTAAGGTCCACACCATAGTCAACAATGCCAAATCGGCGCAATTCGACAATTTGTTCCAAGGTGTTATTCCGAATAGGATCGTCC
Organism: Lithobius niger; assembly: GCA_023313725.1. NCBI lineage: Eukaryota > Metazoa > Arthropoda > Chilopoda > Lithobiomorpha > Lithobiidae > Lithobius > Lithobius niger. The sequence continues at coordinate 3,071 of JAHWFP010141210.1, read as the reverse complement.
TAGGGATGGTGACACATACAGCCTTTAATGGGGATTACAAAGCAGATTCTATGTTCTTCAGACATTTCAACCTGAACTCATTAGCGGTGTCCGTTGATGGACAAATGATTAATGGAAAACCAATTAGCATGGATTTTACCAACAAAAACTGCGTTGAAGCCTACATTTCGATGTTCGGGGGACTCGGAACGTTATTTCACAATTCTGGAAATGGAATTTCCTACGAAGAATGGATGTCTGGACATACTTTATTCTGTTTCGATCTCACTCCAGACCAGTCAGCTGATGACAGTTCCCACGTGTCACTCGTTCGTAACGGTGTTGTGCGTGTTGAATTGAGATTCTCCGAAAATCTGACGGAAAACGTCAACTTGATAATTTATTCAGAAACGGACGCTTTGCTGGAAATTGACGAAAGAAGAAATGTTTTAACTGACTTTTGAATAAAATGAATACCTTACAGATTGAAAGTAAACTGTCACCAGTGTGCAGAAACTTCATCGGTGTTTACGCTAGCAACCGGCTTCCGAAGAAACCAAGAAGAGGCTGGATGGTGATGAATGTATCTCCAGATTCACACAGTGGACTTCACTGGATCGTCGTTGGATGCGGAGAATATTTCGATCCCTTGGGTTTGCCACCCGTGAATAAGACTGTTATAGATTATTTGAATAAATGTAAAATGCGGTGGTGGTTTAATCATTTCCCTTTACAGAAATTTGGAACTATAGTCTGTGGACATTTTTGTATCTATTATATTACTGAGCGATGTAAAGGTTGTACACCTAAACAAATTGTTAACCGTCTAAGGAAAATTTCTAATCCTGGAAAATATGTGTATAATTACGTGAATAAAATGTGATTTTTTTTCATTCAGTCTATTTCATTGTAGTAAGGGGAGAGACCTATAAATATAGGATGGAGAGGTCTATCTACTATTCCATTCGTTTTACTGGATAGAGAGGTCTATCTACTAATCCATTCTTTTTATTTTTAGAAATGGCTTTTGTATGCGACATCTGTGGGAAGACTTATGTTCACGCAAAAAATTTATATCGTCATAAAAGGAAACACCATCCGGACCAATGTGTGGTTACTTTACCACATCGACGAAAAAAACGCACATTCGATTGCTCTACCTGCAATGTTTCCTTTTCAACCTTAAGAGGTTTACGAGAGCATAACAACTCTACCCATCGTGCGATACCACCACCACCACCACCATCATCACCCCCTCCACCTCCCTTCATTTTGGAAGAGAGTGCATTCCAAAACTTTTTCCAGAGATATGTCTACGCACAACAGGAAGATACTAATGACATACGAACTTACTTCGATATGATCAGAACCCATCTTTTAAGACTTTTTGATCATGTGCAACGACGTAACAATCAATTTAAGTTTATGATGTGTCTTCATCTTACTTTGGTTAAAGAAACACCCGTCGAAAAAAAACTACAAATATCTATTTATGCAGTACACCCATTGCTGTTTTATCTGTTTTAGACTTCAATAATGCTATTGATACTGCGTTAACAAAAATTTTGAATAGCTTCGAATCGCATCAAAAAATGGATCAGGATGGGTAATAAGTTCCAAATGCGATATCCATTTTGGTCACTACGTTCCTCTCGCTGGTGGTTGCAGTTATCATTTAGATGATTATTTAATTAATAAGCATGTTTTGTTGAACATAGATTGTCGTGACAGTCGTTGTTTTGTATATTCCGTACTGGCTGAATTGCATCGTGTCAATAGTTCTGACCATCCCTCACGTTACAAGCAATACGAAAAGTTCTTGGGTACATTAAATCTCGATGAAATCAGTTTTCCCACACCACTCTCTTAATAAATCGTTTTGAAAATCAAAATACTATCGCAGTTAGCGTTTATGGTTATGAGAACAAAACGATTTTCCCCTTACATATTAGCAACCTGGAATCAGATCAGGTTGTTAAATTGTTATTGTTGGATAATAAACATTACTGTTTGATTAGAGATTTTAATGGACTCACCCACAGTAATACTACCAGATACGTTTGTCAGTATTGTATTTGCCCTTTGCATACTAAAGAAAGATTACAGGCACACGAACCACTTTGCAAACAAAACAAATCACAAGACTAGAAATGCCCGAAAAACAAACGATGCAATTCAGTCATCACGATAGGCAATTACCAGCACCCTACGTTGTATATGCAGACTTTGAATGTGTATTACCTAAACTGAGTACTTGTCAACCTGACCCTAATTCTTCATATGTACAAAAATTAGAAACGCATGTACCGTGCGGGTTTGCTTACGTCGTTGTTGATAACTTGGGAAGAGTTCATTCGCATAAAGTGTATAGGGGAGAGGATTGTGTGGAAAAACTTTTTGAATGCCTGTTACTTGTTCAAGCAGAAATTGTGTCCAAACTGTCTATAATCGCTCCTATGATTTACACGACCGATGATGAAAAGAGTTTCAGAGCAGCTACACAATGTTATATTTGCAACACATCATTTGGTCTTTACGATATGCGTGTACGTGACCACGATCATATTTCTGGCTTATACAGAGGAGCAGCGCATCAGCGTTGTAATTTGTTGTATAAATATAAACCAACATTACCCATTCTATTCCACAATCTCAGCTTCTACGATTTGCACCTAATCGTACGCGCTTTGTCATATTTTGGTGACCATTCTGTGAAAATTATTCCAAAGAACACGGAACGGTATCTATCATTACAAATAAGAAATTTATTATTTTTGGATTCTTATCAGTTCCTGCCTGCCTCTTTGGACACATTAGTTAAAACTGTAACAGAATTTCCTTTAATGCAAACCATTTTTCCTAATACATACAAGGATCTCACACGTAAAGGACAATATCCATACGAGTATTTTGATTCGTTTTCCAAGTTTGACGAACAACAACTTCCACCAAAAGATTCATTCTATTCTACATTAACAGACAGTGTCATCACGGACGAACAATATACATACGCACAACACGTGTGGAATTTGCTGGACTGTCAAACATTGGGTGATTATCATGATTGCTATTTATTAACTGATGCGGTGCTC
>JAHWFP010141209.1:63209-79092 GCA_023313725.1 Lithobius niger | reverse complement strand
GCGTAGCTTTGCCAGGGCTGATAAGAGCCAATCTACGATACATAGTTGCGTCAGTCGGTCTCAAACCGGAAATACGACAGCTTTAACGCCAAAAATCGTCATTGTGCATGTCCGACAATGCAGTTGTACATTCGTCCTGCGTTATGGCTTCCTCAGCTTTAGCGTTTTGTCAATAGCGATGGTCAGTAGTTCCTCTTGGCCCCAAGGTCTGCCAGCACTCATATGTAGGGCCAAGCACCCGCACCCCGGCCCGATCTGCTTGCGAGCTGGCAGCTTCAAAAGTGGCTTCGAAGTGCGGGTTGGGAAATGGCCGGGAGACCACCCATGCGTGCACCTGGGAACTGAAATGATTCCCCCAGGGGGTTCTCGAATGCTTGCCTTCGCTTGTTGCTGCGCGGAGAGCTGTCTTCCCCATATATGTATATGTATATAACTCGGTAGCCGCTAGAGCAGACTTCCCGTCCAGTCCATCTCTTTACCTATAATATAGGAATGCTGTGGAAAACTGGCCTGGCCCCTACCTCTTCCATTTTTTAAGACCTTGCAGGTAGAGAGGAAGATTTTTTTAAGACTTGGATGGTGCGAGGGGTGGGGTGGGGTGGAGGGAGTACTCCGCAGAAGAGGGAGGTAGTTCTTGCGTCAATACTCTCTGCAGCTTGTAGCCTTAGACTCGAGTTTAAGTGGAAACGTGGAAAGAAAAAAAAGTCTGCTCACTGGAGAGAAAAAAGTTTTACGTACGATGAAAGTTTTGGATGTGTAGAGTTACTTCTGTTGGTAAGGGAAAGAGAGAAAGATGTATTTCTCCCCTAGGTATTACTCGTAAATATGTTCGTCTCGTGGCCAAATGGGTGTATTTTTTTTTTTTTTTTGGTTTCCTGCTCGGTTGCTCGCTGGTTCGCCGAGTGTTATTACGAAAACTAAAAAAAAAAAATAAAAAGTCAAGAGGTTTTCGTTTAGTTCATTTTGGCCACTCCGGTAGAGCACTTACGTTTACGCTAGAACTCCACCTCCCTTTAACCTTTTCTAGAAATTGTACTCTTTGAAATATTGATCGGTTGGTCGAACCGATCGTTAGTTTGCCAAAAGTATTCAATGTACTTCACCGATATGCTGGTTATTCAGAAGTTCTCCTCCACTGTTATCATCAGTGTGAAAAACAACAAGTTGGCGAATGTTTTGGTGTGTTGATATCACTCCTTTGAAGGGTCGAACCATTCGGAACTTGGCGACCCCTTTTACCAGTTTTGGTTTTTGATATGATGAACACATTACACTATTTCCAGAAATACACATAACCAGATCGTAGAAATCAAGACTACTACTTTTAAACTCTACTTTTAAGACCTGCAGGAAAGCGCATTGGGGGAAGCCTTTCAGGACAGCATGCTTCTCGAAGGGACAGCTTTGAGACCGGCTTGAGCCTCATGTATTTCCACCACCATGAACATGAACACGGGAGAATATAATAGAAGTTATCATTAGCAAAGGGACGGGGGGGGGGATTATTAACCATGATGGCTGTTATTGCCGCAAACATGAACGTGAAAACAAAAATGTAATAGAAGTGATCATAGACAGTGGGGATGGGAGCTTTTTAAGTGGTGGGGTGGGTGATTTGAGTCACAGGATGCGCTGATTGAGCGTGCGAAACGAACGAAAGTCAGCGTTTATTAGCCAGTGTGCGAAAATTTTTGAAAACAACGGAGCGAACCTGGCACCATACATAACCAGTGTTGCAAACAGTGCATTCAACAACACCTGTCCATAGCATGGCTACACCTAGTAATACCATAAGTGCCTAGTGTAACATCGATAATTTTTGATAACTACGAGTTGCATTTCCGGACTGAAAAAAAAAACTGGTCATCATGGCTGAGTTGTGAGAGAGCCCAGCCTGGTTGCTGGAGGTCTGCGGATCTGGTCGAACCCCCTGGAAAGGGGACCTTGGCAAAGTCCCCGCCAGGACTGCCGGCCAGGGTAGCGTGAGAGGCTACCATGCTCCTTCAGCGGCTATGGGAACTATTCTGGCCAATTCTTGACAATCTTTCGGCACTTACGATGAGAATCGAATCCCCGGGTTGGCACCTCCCTTCACCAGATATTTCTTCTTCTCTAAAAGTCTGGTAATGTTCAAAATTGAGTCGGTTCAGCCATACAAGCATTAAGTTGCTTTGGCTGACTTAAGGCTCAAAGAAATTAATTAAAAAAAAAAAAACAAAAAAAAAAACAAGTGATTGAGAAAAATATCGGTAATTGAACTAATTTGCAGTTGTGTTTGCAGCGGAAATACCAAGTTCCATTGAAAACAAGATGGAGGGGGCCAAGGCAAAAAAAAAATACCCGATATCAACGTACATGGTCAATTATTATTGGACTTCTCACTTCAGTCAGTGCCAGTTTACTGCACACACCATTGTCCGCCTTCTTCACAATCTTGTATGATGTTGCCGGTTTGGTTTACGTCCTTCCAGTTTCTCCTGGAAGTTAGGATGTTTTCTGTTTTCCAGACTTGATCTTGCGATATTTTTAAACTTTATTTTGCGACTCTTGACGTCACATAAGTAGTGTTTTTTTTTTATTATTATTTGTGCACCTTATAATAATAATAATATTTGTTGCGATAGCAACGGATCTGGCAAGGACTGGGAAGTCACTAACAGCCAGCCACAATTACATGTAAATACAGTGTACATAAAACGGTCAAGAAATGATGATGGTAAGAGGTTTGGGGACACGAATGCCTTACCACCAAGGTTAGACCTGCCAGGGACTGAAAGGCCCCCGATGGCATCCCCAAACGTGCAGGACATGGGAAGGGTGTGAAAAGTGTTAAAAGGCCCAAAATGATGCTGTATAATTAAAAAGTATAGACAGTGCTAAAAAATTGTATGCTTCGGTGAATACCAAAAACTAAAGCACCCAGATAGTGGGATTTTTCATTACTTAAAAACAACAATAAATAAAAAACAAATATATCATAAAATTAATAATAATAAAAGCTCCATAAACCATCATAAAAACAAACTAATTAAAACCACTTATGGTTTAATAATCAGTTTAGCCCGATGGACAAGGACGCAGGCAGGGCTTGAGGCTACTAATCCTGTTCCTGAAGATGGTTATGTTAGTACGCTCGTTTTAGAAATTTATGGAGGGGTTGCCTGGTGACCAAGCGTTTGAAAGCAGTGACGGAGGGTGCGGACACTGTGTCCTCACCAAGCGAGTTCCATGGCTCGATCACTCGATTTTGGCCTTTAGCTACGCAATACATCCAGGTGCCGTCCCTGTCTTGATTTTGCCGAATTATAGACTACGAAAGTAATTGGCCGAGTGAATGAATATTCGACTGAAATTCGATTTTGTTAGTGTTTGTCTGTGTGGGCACACGGATAACGTTTGTAATTTTGTTCCGATTTTGGTTGTCATTTCGTGACAAGGAATGTGAAAGACTTCAAAGATGAAATGCATATCTCTAATTATGTCGGACATGTTTTAGAAGATATTTCCCAATGCCAGTCCCTGGAATACCAGGGCTGGCTTTTTTTCTGAACTCCAAATGGTGACGGTTATGAGGTAGAGCACTGGTCAGAACAGTTGGCAGAACACTGGGTAGAACTCTTACCAATGGTGGACTGGGTTTACCGAGCTTCAACAATGGAGGAGTTGCTTCATTTTGGTAAACTCGAGGCAAATCGCGTATTTACTTTTGGTATACCGTATAAGGCACGGAGTGATGGGACAGGTTCACTGGTTCGCCGAAGAATCCATACGGAATCGAGCAAGAATACTTCAACTGGTAAAAAATAAAGAACACGCAAGTTGCAACAATGTTCTCGATGTACAAGTTACGTGTACAGCAAGGTCACTGTTGCGACTTACGTGTTAAACCATGGTGTTCGGTAACAACAGGGTGGCTCAGCCTCTGTTTATATCTGTGCATCAGCCTCTAATTGATATCGTGGCTTCGCCAAGCTATTGACTTCCGCTTGTTTACCGCAGTGTTACCGAACGCTGAGGTGCATCTGCCAAGTGATGCTTGACATTTTTAATTTAGTCGAATTTGGAACTTGTAATATTGAAGTCAGGGGGTTCAGTTAGTGTGAGAGGGAGGTGGGGAAGGGATGGATTATGTTGACATATCTGTTTCTTACTACCCGGACTCATCACTTACAGAGAATTAACCTATTGATTATTGTCGAGTGAGTAAACGTTAGTTAAGACACTGTCTACTGTTTTCCCATGTAGAGTGTACTACGTTAATGTGTCTTGACATCAGCCTAATTGGCTCATCGGTTGTACGCATTTATCAAGGCAGGATTTAAAGGGGAGGGGGGAGACATTAAGAGCCTTATCGGTAAAGGAAAAAAAAACACAAAATTGTTTAAATGATCACCTCTGGCGCTATATTTGGGGGGGTTCTGGGATGAAAATAATGAATATGCAGGTTAAGAGGGGAGGTAAACAGCAAAAAATGAAGAAAAAGCCATTAAATTTTCGGGGACAAAATGGGACTTTTCAGGGCTTGCCCACACGGCCCTTTTGCCTTAAATCTGCCACTTGCGTTTGTTAATACTACTCTTGTTTCTTTTTCGTTTGATAGTCTACATTTTCTGTATTTCCACCTGCCCCACGGATGGCCCCCCCTTTCTTGCACTACCCAACTTCTTTTGCCAGTATCTTCCTTGTTTTGCATGCGACATTTGTTCTACTTCCTGTGTTGTGCCAGTACCGCGATCCCCCACAACTTTCAAATTGACTTTATGCCCCTATCTCGCGGAGATATAAATTGGATGACCTTGAATACGACCTCCAAGGTCATTTTGGATAGCGTCATCGGAATCGCCACAGGTGACTTCCTATACCAGCATGCTATTACCAACAATCCACATCCAAGTCTATACTTTGTTCCACATTATGCTTTCAGAAAACTGACTGTATGACGGCACGTTTTCTTCCACTAATACGAGTGCAAAAAATCCGTAAACATCCCATTCGTAAACTCTAACAGTAACTTTGTTGAGTGTACAAATGTAATATTCACATGTTTTTGCACTCTTAAGTGCAAGGAAACGAGTCGTCATCCAGTCAGTTTTCTGAAAATATAAAGTGGAACAAACTATATAAAGGAAATATTTCATTTGATACGGGACTTCTGAAACATACCGTATTATTCACAGATGGAAAATGTATTTTCGAAAAGATTTCATTATCGATCGCTGCTGTGTTTAGGGATTGAGTAAAAGTGTAAACAATTAAGGCATCTAATATCTGTATGATCCCATGAACTGAAGTGTGGCTCTTGTGGCTAAGATCAACAGAGGCCCGCCGATGTATAAAATTCTCATTTTGGTGAAGCGGAAATCCACCTCCTCCTTCATTAACGAATAAAATTCGTAGAAAATGGAAGGTAATAAACGTACAAGGGTGGTCCTAATGCAAACAATCGTTAATTACTTTTTAATTATTAATGTGTGCTCGGTTTCAGACGAGAATTAAGTCGTTAAAGCAGTCATGCACTTGAGTCCATTTCTTCATTCCAACCACTTTACACTACCCAATAGAGAAGTGACACGACGTAGTATTATTGTATATAACTCTATGGTGAAGCCTTACTGGGTTAGCTGCAAGGGGCACTGCAGAGAGAAACAGAAGGGCGTCATATATACTGAAGCCGACGCTGCGAAGAGTGATTTCTTAGACCTAAAACGCGCGATTTTTGTTGTTGGAGTGGGAAAACAACGTTATTTTAAGCCTAAGAAATCCGCTCTTCTGTTGTTTTTTCCCTCCATTTTTATGTAGTGCACCTTGTAGTTATGCCCTCCAAAACCCATACTGGTGCCAATATGGCGGCAAATGTCACTGCTCTATAGCACCAAATATTCAAATTGTCTGCGGCAAACTGCGAAACCAATGCCAATATCCAAAATTTCGACATGTAAGTTTTTTAACAGACGTAAAATAATTATTAAAATTTTAAAAAATCAGTGTTTACTGCACTTAAATTGTAGCTGCAGGTTTCAGTCGTTTCCTGATAAAAATGACGCAAACTTCGTTTCGTTATCTCGAACGGTCCAGAGTGATATCTTAACCACAAATTAAAGAGGTTTGTATGCAAATGCTGAAGGATTTCTGCGACATAGTCTTCTTTGGTAAGATGCCCCGTTCCCGTTGGATGCCATAAAAGGGATGAGATGCCATTGGCCACGTTTTGTCCAATAGTATGACAACTTCGGACGGATTCTTAACATTTAAAAAAAAAATTATTCACGCAAGTTTGGTTGAGGTCAAAAATCCGCACTGAAGACGGTTGAACGTTAAATACCCATAATTTTAAAACTACAGTCTTCCTCCATCATCGCACAATTTCATATAGAATTGCTAATTTTCGACGGCAATGCTGCTGACATCATCAGGCACTTCAAAGGTAAAATTATAGGATCCTGGTCACTATTCTTGCCCTTTGCCAGAATTTGAGTTTAGCAGAATGCGTAGCCTCCTGTATTTACAAGGCAGTGGGCCATTCATGCTGTAGTTAGAAGGTTGTGGACCCTTCATGCTGCTACCAACTCGCAAACACCGCGCTAGCTGTGTAGATTAGGCCTAAAATCAAGTTGCCACGGCAACGCGATATCCTGATACTGTGTAGCATAATTGAATATGCCTACTTGCAAACCCAATTCTCTAATTAGCTACTACTTACGAAATTAAAACGGCACGTAAAAATTAGGCCTCAAAGCTTGACAACTATGCCTAAAATCTAAAACTAGGCCTAAAAACTAACGCATTTTTAACCGGCAATTGTGATGGTTATGCTACTTTTTTATTATATAATAGAGATCGCAGTTGCAGTGCGTGATAGAGGTGTGCGCCTCAACATTTTCGTTGAAAAATTCGCGGAAGTGTACAGAAGACTAGTTGCGACTAGGTAGTCGCTGCTGACGCTGCTTAATTTCTGGAATATTCTCGGGGAGTCGTTCTAGGGAATTTGTCATTTTCTGAAAATATATTTTTAACATTTGTCATTGGGGCGTTGGTGATTGCGGGTCGATCTCAGTTTTACCTTTCGCGCCAACTGTCTTTAGTTTCATGCGTGTTTTTAATCCATGATGCCGTCCATCCACGCACCTTTAACGCTCGGAGTGTCGGGCGCTGTCCAAGTCAACAATAACAATTACGTCTTTAAATTTTCCAGGAAACAACTCATTCGTGATTTGTTTCTTTTTTTTTTATTATTATGAGCTTTATTTAGATTATCAACGATCGTTTACGCTGCAAATACCTAGCGGGTTTAGGGCTGGGAGCCGTTTGCGAACGATTATGCAAACCGGCCGTCCAAACAACCTTTTGTTTGCTGTATCTTCATGTTGACTTAACTTGGTTTAACCCTCAATCTGTATAAACCTTAAAACTTTTGAACATCTTCCTGTGAGAACCAACCGAACACATGCTTGGGTTGTGACCCGTTTTCCCCTGGCGATATGTTTATGCAAATCATTCTGTGGGTAAATATTCACCGCGTGCCCACACACGCACAAACACACACATACACTTGGGAGGAGGTGGACGGGGGGGGGGGGGGGTATAAGGAACCCGATACAATGTCAACAAATAGAGGTAAACTCAGTTTAGGATGTAAAGGGTGACGTCAGGTAGCCATGGTGATCTGCCGGCGGGAGCACCGTCAGTCTTCCCAGTGGCGCAACGTACAGGTAGGCTAGGTAAGCATTGCTTACGGGCCCCTGCAACTCGGACATGGCCCAACATCATTGAGAAAAGCATGCCGAAAGTAACGCCTTGCAGCCTCAAATGAGTGAACTATAACTACATGTTCAAAGTAGAATCTGTTTTAAGCAAGTCCAAGTTCTTCCCATTTAAGACAAGTGTCATAATGTAGCTTTAATAATACGACAGTTAAGCAGGCTAAAAAAATACTACAAAGACATGTTTTTTTTTATAAAAAAATTTTCAAACATTGTTGTTTGTCTGCATTACGGAGTAATTTTTATTGGCTGAAAAGTTGTTGGTTGTTCGGGTCACGTAAATACAACAATTTACAGATGTGTGTCATTTGGACCAAGACAGTCGAAAAGGTCAAAGATGGGAGGGGCGGGGAAGAATACAATAGGAGTTCCCGACCAGAAATGTTGCCTATGGACCCAGAGACACTTTGTTACGCCACTGGTCTTGCTATAGAGCAGTGACACGACGTAGTATTAGTGTATATAACTCTATGCTGGAGCCTTAATGGGTTAGCTGCAAGGGGCACTGCAGAGAGAAACAGAAGGGCGTCATACTGAAGCCGATGCTGTGAAGAGTGATTTCTTAGACCTAAAACGCGCGATTTTTGTTGTTGGAGAAAACAACGTTATTTTAAGCCTAAGAAATCAGCTCTTCCGTTGTTTTTCCCCTTTTTTTATGTAGTGCACCTTGTAGATGCGCTCCAAAACCCATACTGGTGCCAATCTGGTGGCAAATGTCACTGCTCTATAGAAATGTCACGAAAATTTTATTTTAAATGAGAGTGATGTAAACAAAACTCATCTGAGGATAAAGGTACAAACATTTGCTCAAATTGGGGTTCGAACCTAGGATCTTACTTACATTAGCTGGGACTTCCTGGCTTCGAAACTGTTTAATTTATTTCATGGTTAGCCAAAAATCATACAAAGCCCCATAATTTGGGTAAAGGGATTCATGGAATTATCTTCAGAGCCAAACTGGCTGCCACCAAGTTTTTGGTCCGAACCGTGGTCACTCAATGAACTGACAATCACCGAGGTGTCAGAAGATTAAGTGATCAGAGTTGGGACGGAAAACTTGGTGGCAGCCATTTTGGCTCTGATATCACTACCTTCTCTGGCGAAAACTTGATGGGTACCTTTATCCTTATGGGTTTTTTTGTATATCAACTCTTTTGTAGGATAGTCCAAAAAAAAGGCACAACCTAAACTTTTTTCAAGTATTTTTTGGATTCAAAATCCTGTTATTTTGGCTCCAAAAAATGGGTCCTTGTCGAAATTTTTTGAAAAAAAAAAAAAAAACTGAATGTAAACAACTAAAATGAAGTAATTTCAATGTAGTCATGACCCACTTTTTATAGGCCCATTTTTTTCGGAATGGTCCCTACTTCTTTTTTTAAAGAACTTTAAAGAATTGACTGATTTTTATGGGCCACCCTTTAAAATATAAGCTTATCTGAGGGGAAAAATTGTTTCCAACTGGGGCTCGAACTCGAGATCTTTCAGTTTACAGATCTTATTGCAGGTCTCAGAATATTATAAAGACAAATCCTCAATGTCTTTACAACGCTGTAATTTCTAAAGTTCAGTCAAATTCCGTCATTAAGAGAACCATACGGTTGATCTTTGCACAATAATTCTGCAAAGCAATTTTAGCGCGTGTAAAACGTTGCAAAGAAGAGCAACTATAGCAGTGGCATTCGGACGGAAGTCGGCTCCACATCATCTCCGGTTCAGTTGGACTCTAGTGCGCAACTTGGTTTTCATGGCTGCTTCTTCAGGCACAAATCCAAATCAGTTCGGTTATTAAAATAACGCAACTACCTTCTTAGAGCTTTGGGAAGAAAAACTACACCTATATTTCGCCGATAATTTTATTTGGGTCTCGAAAAACGGTAACGCAAAGTAGGATTTCCAATCCTCTCCCCCCCCACCCCCCGCCCCTCCCCCCCCCCCCCCCCTCGCTTCTCTCCACCCTTTCACCTCGAGCTCAGCTCTTAATTTCTACCGAAGGCCTCTCTTTTTTTTTTTTGAGTTCTCAAATAGAAACCAAATTCAAATGGAGGTAGACGCTTCGTTCCCCTTTCAAGTTACCTTCTCTCCAATTACGATTTCAATTTCCTGCCGGTGAAAATGTTATCGAAAATTGAAGGTGACGTACGGCACATTTACGTCCTAATTCGTTCCGACCGACAGTCGGAAATGCATATGGGGCTTCGTCTTACGTTTGAATTCGTTTCGTAGTAGGGTAAAAACTGTTTGCTAGCTGCCATTGTCAGTTACGAAGAACCCAAATCCGCTTTTAAGGCAATGGGTTCATTCCGCTCATCCAACAGTTGGGTGAGGCTTGAAATTAAACGTACTGTCCTAAGTGTTTGCTTAGGTCGGAGGTGTGCGCTGTTGACGTGTATTTTGCATAAACTCTCTTAAGTTCGGTGCGAAGTAGATTAGTGGAGCTTCTCGTCATGCGCTGACGTGTCCATCAGAAAATTGAGCTCGAGTTTTCGGGGATATCGAAATTAATTAGACGTATACTTAAACGATAAAGTTTTTGTGAAGAAAGAGGTCAGGGCAGGCCTTAACACGGAATCCATTTTTGCCCAGCCGCAAGTAACAAAAAAAAAAAAAAGGTAACGGTCAAAATAAATTAAAGAGCTGGTGTGTATTTAAAAAAAAAAAAATTAACTTGCTAATTTATCTCTTGAAACTCAACAACGAAGGAACCGTACCAACATGAGCAGGTATGGGTCATTCCAAATTTCCTCAACCCCCGTGCGCAAAGAACTTTCGACTGCCCCCTCCCTCCCCCGCCCTAAAGTTATCGACAGCAATATTGAGAGGGCGACCTCTTGTCTTTTAATTTGTTAACGCTAAGCAAGTGAACTAATAGGGACAGCAAGCTCTGATTGGCTGTTGTATTCCTACGTCATCTGCTTCGGCCAATCAAGATGGACGATATACGGGCGATCACCTAGTTGGTCGCACCTGACAAAGGAACATGAGCGCCATCTCGTACCATAATTGGAAACCTCGAGGGAGAAGCGCTAGGCCAACTGAGATTGAATAGCTGCATTCCACTGTGCAGCGAGAAGTGGAAAGCCATGAGGGAGAAGCGGACAAATGACTGACAACGAGACTAATGTACGACCCATCTGTACTCCCACATGTAGTGAAGGATGTTGCCCACCAATACGGGGGTGAGCCAGGGGCGGATTTAATGGGGGGGCAGGGACGGCAAGGCCCCCCGGGCCTTCAACATAAAGGGGCCTTCATGGGCCTTCATCGTAAAAGGGGCCTTCATTCCCCAAGCATCAGTGAAATATAGAACTAATAACAAAGAACGTTGTTGGATTTCAGTTAGCTAAAAAAAAAAAAAAGGTCCTCAGAATTTCGGGAAGGCAGGGGAACCTTGTAGGGCTTTGCCCCCCCCCCCCCGAGCTATCTCCTTAAATCCTCCACTGGGGTGAGCGGGAACTAAAAACTTGACTCGTAAAACGGCACATAAAGCATGTGTGTCACGTCTTTTAGATTTGATTGAAGATCTGGTGGACAAATTCAATCGGTATGCCAACCCTGCGTAAACCTTTTTTTTCTGTTTATTTCATTCGTCGTCTAGATTTTCAACTTTTTTGGCTAGAAGTGGTCAAGTTAATAATTGTGTCCTGCTGTCCTCGGATGCTACAACGGAGGCTTATTAACTTAATTTCATCCAGATGCCTGCTGATTTGCATAAACTCCACAAATACATAGAAAAGGAAACATAATTTTAATTTTCGGACCAAATTTTAGGTCCTTGTTCACAAAGTTAAAAATCTTAAAAAGGAGATCACAGCTCTCAAACAAGTTATGCAGCTGCCACCATATTGGAATTAAGGAAATTTTTTTTTTACCATCTTGGAATTACGTCAGGAATATGGCGGACCTGTTAACTGCTTGAGAACCGTGTTCTCCTATTTAAGATTTTAACTTTGTGAACAAGGACCCAAAATTTGGACCGAAAATTAAATTCTATGCCCTTTCCATGCATTTGTGGAGCGTATGCACGTCTACAGGCAACTTGATGAAATTACGTTTCGACCCGCAAAACAATATTGACGTTCTTATTTAACTGCTTATATGAGCTGCTCTCTGGTAGCTCTAAACTAAAGCTACAAATTTTTTAAAATTCCTTTCATGAATTAAAAACCGTGTAAAGATTCCGTAACGATTTAAAGCTTCTTTAAAACGGCCTCTAAAGTAACCTTATGCCGCCATTCTGGCGAATGCTTTAAAAGAAATGTTCTTGTTTGGCGGTGGTCCGTTGCTAATGAAATAGTTGATGTTTTTGGAACGGCCATCTTGGGCATCGCAGAAAGAAAATAATTCTTGCAAGATGCGTGGGGGGAGGATGTTGAGGGGGAGGGGGTCGGGAAAAGAGGTAGCGAGGAAATTATATCCGTTAGGGACTTGTAATGCGTATCCTGGAGGTTGGCAGGCGCCCCATCAAATGGTACTGGATGACATTGATGGGGCCCTTTTTGAAATTGCCGAACGGGGCCCAAATGGGCTTTTTCTAGCGACTTGCCTTTATCTTGTAGGGGCGTAAAATCGCGCTTTTAGCTTTTAAAAATTAACGGGCCGAGGGGAACGAAGCAGCCAGGGAGGTAGTTGGGGAAAGAGGGAGGGGTGGAAACTGATGTAGTGTTTGGTTGAGAAGAAATGTAACGATGCGGGGTAGGGGAGGGTTCGATACGCTGACATATTGCGATAAAAATGGCTAAATCCTACAAGAAATGGAGTAAATCTAAACTGGGCTTATATTAGGCCACACAAATAAAATAAAAATGTTTCTCATTAAATGTTTCTCAATGGTCATCGTGGTCATTATGGTCATCGTGGTTGAGCGGTGAGAGAGCTCAGCCTGGTTGCTGGAGGTTTGCGGATCTGGTCGAACCCCTGGAAAGGGGATCTTGGCAAAGTCCTCGCCAGGTCTGTTGGCCCAGGGTAGCGTGAGAGGCGGCCATGCTCCTTCAGCGGCTATGGGAACTATTCTGGCAAGTTCGGATGGAATCCCCGGGTTGGCACCTCCCTTTACGAGATATTTCTTCTGCTGTAAAAGTCTGCATGGTAATGTTCAAAATTGAGCCGGTTTAGCCAAATAACCATTCGGCTGAATTAAGGCTCAAAAGAAGTTAATTAAAAAAAAATTGTCAAAAACTGGCAATTTAGGTCCCGTTTGAATTGTGCGAGACTCGCCGATCCAACAGGCTCATAAGGAATACTATTCCAAGGGCTTACAACTCTGTTCGAGAAGAATAATTTTTATACAGTCCCGTCGAACAGCCTTAACCTAAAACTTCAAGAGGGATGGGCTCTAGTAAAACTGTTTCCACAGTTTCACGCAGTTCTCTGTTAGCGTAGCACTCTCGGATTGGCCATGTGCGGGATACCGCCCATCGGGTGATAAATCCGATACAGTTCGCCAGCGGTGGCATAACTATTACTTTTATCTTCCTGCACGTGCGAGAACCGGCGTAGAGTCGGGAGGCATGGCACGCAATTTCTACTCCAGTCGGCCTTGTTAATTTCGTTTAAATACTAGTTCTTGAGAAATGACACGTGCTAGGACTATTTGCAGCACAAGGAGTATGTTTTCTCACGTATTTATTAGGAAAAACCAGTACACATCGTAATTTTTTACCGCACGTTTTCCGCAAAAGTAAAAAAAACGGACACTTGTTCGACAAATGGCCGCCGCACGGAGCTTCGACTCGTGACGAACGATGGAACAATAGGTAGAATTTTTGTTGCAGACTCCTTCTTCTCCATACCGTTCTTGAAAATACCTTGAAAATTGTCCCTCTCGCCCGCACCTCTTCTCTTTGGCTGAGGTTGGCGCTAATGACCTTGCTGTCGACGCGCCATTAAGCCTCAATCCCTCCTCCCCTTCTCTCCTTCCGGTGCCATGGCTACGGCTAGGAACGCGGCAGACCTCCAAAGTATTAAGGATTTCTGTGAAACTGTACTTTAGTCGTTTTGGTACAGTCTCGAAAACTTGCGGATTTAAAAAGATAAAAAATTTTTTTGTGATAAATTCGTGTAGAATCACGAATGTTGACAAGAATGTCAACGACGTTTATCGTAGCGGCTCTAGGAAGACAGGGTGCTTACAGCACTCACACCGTAAGTCTTAAACAAACATGATTCTTTTGCCGTTTTCAATTCTTAAGGTTTATGGACGAGGATATAAACCTCTTTGACACATCCTGGCAGGTTTTAAAAATAAATAGACGAGTACCCCCCCCCCCCTCTCTATCTCTGTATCTCCACCCCCATTATCCATCTCTTGGCCTACCCCTCCCCTCCCCTCTAGGCGCCAATGATCTCGCTTCAAGGAGGGAAAATATCAACAAAAAAAAGAGGCATCGAAGCCTAAAAACGGACTAGGCGAACCGCAAAGAATGGCCGTAAAAGCCACACGGGAGGCCATCGCGAGACGAAAGAGGGGGCCCCGACGTGTACGGGGAAAAATCATAAATCTGCGGACGGTTCGTAAACTTCAGCGCTTGTCCTCGTCAACCGGTGCCGATCCGACCACCCCTCAACTACTTTTCTCCCACGTGTGTTCCCAACGTTGTCGTTTTTGTCGTTCACCGGCGGTGCTCTTCCGCGCCCGAATTCTTGTTGCTTCCCTGCTTGCTGTGTTGCTTTACCGCTGTTTATTTTTATTGTAAGACCTCAAAACTGCGCTTGGTATAGGTGATCACGGTGTGGTTGTGGGGGCCCGAAATGCGTATAACAGGTGCGTCTAGCTCCACGCGCCGTCGCGTTAGGTAAGGGACATTGCTCACCCGCGTCTCAGTTGTATGGGTCGCGACGACGGTTTTACGTCTCGGAAAAGTCGTTCAAGACTGATGTGTGGTCGATCGTCCAAACTGTGTGTGTGTGTGTGTGTGTGTGTAGGCCCCGACTGCCATCAAAAAGTTGTCTTGTGTTATTGAAATCCATATTTGATAGCCTGTAAGCGTATCCGTTTCTGGTGATGGGTTGCCGTCGGAGCGGAAGGAACACTCGAACTTTTCGGAATTTTACGACTAACGGCGAATTTATTGGAAAGTAATTTTTTTCTCCGGTGAATGTAGGAGGTGGGGTTCGGGGGGAGATCACGAAGTTTCTGAGGTGACACATAATACTGTTGTTTTTTTGCTGTTAGTTTGCCACACGCCGAGCTTCCAAACGGTGACAGAGCAAAAAAAAAAAACAACGTTATGAGAAATATTCTAACAAATTTTGCAGCTTCCTAGGTTCTCCGATTTGTCTCCGTATTCATCTTCGTCGGTAACGAAGGGAGGGGGGGGGGGGGGGCGAGGTAAAACAGTGTCATAAATAGCATGATGCAGGGAGGATAAGCGTAAAAAGAGAAAGGGAATAAAAATCCTTCCTTGGCAAAATCTATTTATTCTCTATCTTTTAAGGTGCCATCACACACAGTACACAAAACGGAGGAAAAAAATCGTACAACAATAATAAAGTCTGTGTACGTTTAATAACAGGAGGACGGTAAGGGGGGGGGAGGTGTACAATTTTGTCTCTTCCTCCATAAAAAGTGTTATTTACGCCACGGGGGTTGGTGGGGGGGGGGGGGTTGGGGGGGTTGTGATATCATTCTAGAGGCTTGCAAAAGTTATGATAAACCGTGACGGTAGAGTCGGGTTCGGGGAGGGGAGGGGGGGGCGACACGATAAAAGGAGTAAAATTTGCATGACTTCATTTGGGTACAACCCCCTATATACATCAATTAGACGAATATATGAAACTAACTTAACACAACATAATGCAACGTAACATAACATGCATAACATAATATAACATAACATGAAAGAATGACGGCATGAAGAAAAACGATACGGCCCAGCAGACGAAAAGAAGTCAACTCAAGATTATAGAGTTCGTCAAAGCGTTTCTTGAAGGTTTCAACAGAAGTAGCCTTCGGGACGTGTCCTGGAAGTGAGTTCCACCGTGTAGTGGCTCGAAACCAGACGGAGAATTTTACGCAGTTGGTGTTCTGTAACCCTTGGTTTCAGTAAGGTGTATACAGTGACCTTTCGTTTTCCGCGTTTCATGCACGTTCTGGTGTTCTCTAAAAAAAAAAAAAAAAAAAAAAA
>JAHWFP010141209.1:52083-63109 GCA_023313725.1 Lithobius niger | reverse complement strand
AGAGGTAAGTTGGATTTGGTGCAGCCATGCTAGTAATGGATACAAGCACGAAATTTTTGTTGCTCTTCTCAGCACCTTTTCCACACAAGGAATGGATTTCTGATACCCTGGTAACCAAATCTGGGCGTACCAATCCACAATTGGTCGAATAAAGACACTGATATTTTATACGCGACTTAAGTGCTTCAAACGGAAAGAGGAGGTAAGCTAAGCGCCGGTGCACACGTGCGTTTTTTGGGCGCGCGGCGACGCTGCGGCATCGCTGCGGTGACGCAGCCAATCAATGCACACGTGCGTTTTATTAACGCGCGTTCACGCTGCGGTGCCGCTTCGGTGACGTATGTGCGCGTTCGGTTCCCTAACCTCGTGTACAAAAAATTATAGTTTGAAACCAATGAGACGATATTGCTTTTTTCGCCCTACCTCGTGAACAAAAAAATATATTTTAAAAACCAACGCGACGAATTTTGGTACACTGATGTACTAATTTAAGACGTACCAGGGGAAAATGTTATACATCCTTTGCAGATTAACTAAAAAATTCGGATAAGTTCTTTAATTACTTCCCAATGAGTCTTCAATCATTTCTGCAGCAACATTTCATATTTTTTCAGGATAGTTCTTTACTCCCCCATAAACAATTCCATGTTTATTTCTTCGAAATTGGACGCCTTTTTCGGTAACGCTTTTGCGGTAAACGGCGGACGTATGCACCGCTCAAGTCACCCAAGGTACTCAGAGACGCCATTGCATTTTTTTTAACGCTGCGGTACCGCTGCGTTGACCGGGGGGGGGGGGGGATTGCGGTGCAAAACGACCGCACGAGCGGTGGGCGAGCGGCGGTCGGTAACGCAACGTCGACACAGGTACGTGTGCAGTAGCCAACAGATGGCACGTAAACCAAACCGCAAATGCGGTACCGCACGTGTGTACCGGTGCTAAACGGTTAGCTCGTTCGGCCACAGACGAGCATTGGGCGTCATACTTTAATTTTTAATTTTCTGTCGATAATGATACCAAATTCCGATATCTCTGAAACTACCTCAAGGGGATTCCAATTCAAGGTGTCGTTTGGATGACCTCCACTTCCAATCCTCACTACTTTGCTATTTTCATGATTGAACTCTGTTTTTATTTCCTAAATTTATTTATGCACTGTGTTGATGTCTTCCTGTAAGAGTTCAACGTCAGAAGCAGTTTTCGTGTAAATCTTAAGATCATCTGCATAAATCTGCTAAGATCAGCCACCGCAGCATTATCAACAAGGTCATTAAAGAGAATCGGGTCTAATATAGATCCTTGGGGACTCCACTTCGAATGCAGAGGAATTCCGAACAATGATCTTTGATTTCTGTTCTTTGCTTCCGTTTGCTCAGGTATAGTTTGCAGTCCAACTTCCAGTGATCTTCACTGAAAGATGGATTGCAAACTACCTGAGCAAGTGGATCCACTGAGTAGCGATCAAAGATCATTGTTCGGATTGTAGCACGTCTGGTTTTCACGACGTTATTCCAAGATGGTGGCCTGACATACCAGCAGCTATGGCTGTCTCTGGTTTTTAAGTGCTTTGCCTTTTAAAATTGTGAACAAGCACGCGATTAATGCCGAAAATTAAATCGTTTATTAATCGTTTGTGGGTCAACTGCTTTATCAGGGAGCAATCCTAAATCCAACAAAATGTAGAGTTTTATCCAGGAATCACACGAAATGGAGAGTGGCTAATTAGTTTATACACCAACTCGTTTACAGTTTTAAACAGCATTAGCTGTGAAGAACCTTCCAACACGGGCGTTTCTTGAAGGTTTCTTTAATTATTTTTCGTGCACCAGCCCTTAAAGCGTTTGCATGTATAGCACCACACTTTCTTAGCTAGTGTTGTGTGCCGTATGTGTTAGCAGGAGCTTATAGAAACGCTCCATAGGAGCGTGGGCGGCTGGTCTATGTTAGTAGTGCTTAATTTAGTACGAAGTGCTAACGCCAGAAGGAGCAACAATACTGCGCCTGCGCCAAGTTGTCTAAAATCGAAACTGAAACTTAGCACGCGAAGCGTTGCTCTTTTTTATTGTTGGCTGGAGCAACTTACGAACAACTGATAGTCTGTTTGTTTATTTTTTTTTTATTACTTTGGTATTGTTTCCATGTTAAACACTAATTGTTTACAAACAAAGGACCGATAATTAGCCTTGAGAACGTGACGCACACCTCTAATCATCTCGTGCAAGTGGCGACCTCTGCTAACACATTTGCACACCACTATAGCCGCTCCTGGCTTAACATTGTAGTGGAAGTTACCGAGACACGCTCCTAGTTGTTTTCTATAGGCTCCTGGTGTTAGTTAACTCGATCAAAATCTCCCTCGTTCCGTCTCTACAATGGCTTCTGCCTGCCTCGATGTGTCTCAAGCTGGGGGCTGCCGGATCCCAAATCCTCCAAAATCCAGAGAGAAGTTATTTAGCGACGCAGACGTTTGGCACATATATCCGAGTTTACTTCCGTCAGCAACTCCATGCGTTAGATACCGTGCACCCATCCATCCGCAGCCCATGTACCCCACTCCCCCACCCCCTCATCGTGCGCATTTCCCTGCAACGTAAGTAAAACTAGGCTGTTAGGTAGCTAGTACCTCGTTGACGCACCTGATGGTTAGGCGCGATTCTTTCTTTATCCGCTCGCAACAAAAGGGATGTAGATGGTAAACTGAGCCATTTGGCGCACGGAACGTTCCGTCCAAGTGTTCATTCGAGCTGGGCCGTAAAAGACGGGAAAAGGTACCCAACACGTCCTTCGTTCAATTTGCCACTTTACGTTGCCCGACTGTATATATACCGAGAGGAGAAAAAGAGAGCTTTACGCGCAGAATCAACTGACTCGTTTCGTTATTCGTCGTTGCATCGTCATTTGCGCCTTTCTTCCGTTGCGCCGACTATAGTGCTCTATTCTGTTAGCACTACGGGATGCCTTATTCACTTCTTTCTTTTTTTCTAAGTGCCACAATCCGACTGGGTACTCTATTCCAACAAGTTTTCCCTTTAGTTGGCCCTCATTGGTGGTTAGCGACCTTCAGGACCGGCAATTCTCGATTCTTTAAAGAGAACTTCTCCAAATGCTTTATTTTATTTTATGAAATGTAAGTACAATGGATTTTAATTATTCTTTCTGTGTTTACTAGAGTTGAAAAAGGCCGATATCTACGTTATTAATAACGTACGATGTTCGTGCATGTTCCTTTACTCCTCCTCTTGAACTAAGGCACCTGCAAAGATGAGAGTAATACCAAATGAAACATAATTATGCTTCGGATAGGTCCATTTTTATTGCTGTAACTTGAATTTTTGACCGTCGATTTTTGTTTGTGTACCACTCCCCCTTTCCTCCAATCCTCTCCCTCCCCTCTCCCCTCCTCCTTTTATCCCGTCCTCTTCCTCTCCTCTTGGTTTCCTTCCATTCCTCCTCTTTGCTATACGTAGCTGAATGGTGATGGTTATTTCAATTAATAGCAAACACCTCCCCAGAAATTCTCTTTTAGGTTCAGTTAATGCGTAATCGTATGCTTAATGGTAACAGCTCACTCGCCCCACCCCCCCACTCCCAGTCTTTCCGATGCGATGCGTACCGTGTGAAAAAGAAGTGTGCATGACGGCATGTAATACTTGCCCTTGAGATTACCACGGTGTTTGGTTAGAAGGCTAATTGTTAGACCGAATTGTTAGTCGAGGCAACAATGTGGCAATTTCAACTTCTTTTCAGGGCAACAACATCCCAGTTTCAACTTCAAGCCAAAGAATTGACACACTCGCACGTTTTCATTGTTCCCCTTCCGGGGGGTCGTCGTTGCGGTTGCTTCATTCATTTCTGCTATGAGACTTTGGTTTATAATGTAAAGGATTATAATCACTGGAACTCGCACTGAACACCTTTATTATTAACATGTCTCACATTCTAAGTCATTACTTGTACCACTATGTTGTCCAGAGCGATCCGAGAAGCTTTGCAGTTTTTGCTGTCCTAGTCAACTTCCGGTAATAACTTGGGCTTTTTACCTCGCTGTTAAAACGCTTCTCAGGTCGCTCTGGACAACGTACCAGTACATATAATGACTTCGAACGTGAGACAAGTTATCAATAAAGACGTGCACCGCGAGTTCCATTGATGACAGAGCGCGTAAGCCTAAAATTTAATAACGCTCAATTGTTCTACGATACGAGTTCTGGCTAGTTTTACCCCTTTTCATTGTTTGTATAGACTCTGTACCCGTGCGACGTGCGAGCGACGGACGACAAGCAAGTTCGGGCAGTTGGTCAAGCAAGTCCGGGCAGTTGGCCAAGCAAGTCGCGTCGGTGATATTTTGATTGGTGAGTCGCGACATCGACTGCCAAATAATAGTGGCAACTGACAAAAAGCTCCGTTGCTCCGACATCCGCATTCAATATTTTCAAAATGTACGGTCCAAGATCCCGGCAGAGTCCCGGCAGATAGCGAGGAAAATTGTGGCCGGTTCCGTTATAACGCGTTTTATTTTATTACGTGCGAACTCAAAACAGCACGGTTCGGTTCAGTACGGAATGGCACGCCTTATTATTATTATTACGTGTGAAACCATTTAAAATATCGAGGTCGGTGAACTCGGGCATTAAAGGGTGCTAAATAGTCAACACATTCTTTCTCCCTACTTCTTAGTATAATTCACTAGTTTAAGCTCAGTAATCCCCCCATTAAGTAGCCTATGCACGCACAAATAATTGCACTTCCGTGTAGCCTTTTCCACGTAAGCTATTAAATTTCTCACCTGCACATGTCTTTTCAGCGACATATTCGTACATCCACGAATTGGAAGGAAAAGAGTGTGGGAGCATCTCAATTTGGCGATCTTTTTAACTGTAACTATACCCGCTCTTGGGGGTACAGAAAGCGGCAACAGGACAAATCGACCGCATCAGCAGTGCTTTGGCCTGCCATTTTGCACGATCTAGTATTAGTCACCCAAGATCCGGCCGGACGTACTGTAGTACAACCATGGTGTAACCATTATCGTCATTTATGCGGTGGTATAGTATTTCAGCTCGTCAGCTCGCAAAGAAAACATGCCGCAACATTTCGTCAGGACGAATGTATACTTTATCTTATTGTCACGGATTATAAAACTGCAAGCATGCACTAACATACAGGTTGGCTTACTGAACGACGTTATTTCTAGTGTATAATTTTCGCTGATGGTAATTTCCAATTTTCGTTTTTCCATGTACTCAAATGATGTCATGTTCAGCTAGCTACTCCAGGTAGGGTTGTTGCCAGAGCAACGACACCTTTGCCATCGCTATTCAATTCCAGCTGCAGAAATGCTAAGGCGCGTAAGTGGCTGCATAAATGCGCCCTACATTCTACCTGCAAGAATGCAAAGACAAGCCACAGCGTAAACGTACCATTATCTCCACCGTTGTTTTAGTTTTGTGAGTCTGAAGCCCGTTTCGAAGCGCGGGTCGGTACCTGTTGGAGTTAACAAGCAGCACAAGAGATGGATTGTACTGTACTGAATTAATATACTTACACCTTTTGAAACATTATCGGGTTCCGTGACGTCATTTCACCCTCCTAGGACAGCACCAATTTTAGTTAAGATTGATTATCTTTGTATTGTGTATTATTTCTGTCATTTTATTTAATGTGCCGAGCTTTAAAATTTAATTTCACGCATGAGTCGTGGGTTCACCATTATTTTTTAATGTTCAGTGCACCGGCAGTTCCAGCGAGTATTTTCCGAAAGTCTGAATTCATCCCCTCCCCCCTTAGTTTTACAGGCTCCAAACTTAATCCGTATGATATTATAGATTTGGGGTTTGTTTAACATCCTGTAACGTGTGGCACAGTGGCGACCCTGATCACTACACCGTGACTGAGGTTGGCGCTAATGAGCTAGCCATTAAGTCTCAATTCCGTCCCACCCCACCTCCCCAATCCGTTGCTCCAACTTCCGCATTCAACATTTTCAAATTGTACGGTCCAAGATCCCGGCAGAGTGGTCAAGATGGCGAGAAAAATTGTGGCCGATTTATTTTATTACGTGCGAACGCAAATAGCACGGTTCGGTTCAGTACGGAATGGCACGCTTTATTATTATTACGTGTGAAATCATTTAAAATACCGAGGTCGGTGAAATCGGGCATTAAAGGGTGCTAAACAGTCAACACCTTCTTTCTCCTTACTCCTTTGCCGTGATTTTCGGTTTGTGGGGTTTCACGCTGTTTCGCCTTGACTGCATGTTGCTAGCTGTTTCCGTACTTCCGTCTCCTTGCGTTGCCATTAGGCCTAACGAGCCACTCGACCATTAGCGCCAGGTAATTGTGACGACGACGACGACGTAACGACTAAAGCTGGTTGGTTGTGTTTGCCCAAATCTCGACGAGCGCGCGCAGCGTAAAATTTAAGATCACAAAAGCCTGAGCTGGAACGGGGAGCGGTCATGCGAAAGTTAGGCGTCACTCCCTCCCCCCTCCCCTCCCCGCTACAGCCTTTAAGCTTTGCTTGCTCAAGACCGTTGTAAAATTTCCCTGTAAAACTTAGCGATTGGACTCGCTAATTAATGACTGTTAATAGGCGGAGTGATGGAAGAAGCTACGGTTTTGACCGTTTTTCCCATTTGCTATAGACTCATGTGCCTTCAGTGTGTCTACACAGTCTTGGTTAATAAAACAAGAGAATGGAAATGTTGGCTCCACTGATCTGTGGTCTGATGCATTAGTTTGTACAGGTAGCACGAATATCGTGGCAAGATTAACCGATCAAACTCCTCGTTGCTCCTGCAGAAGCATCTACTTTTCAGTGGTCAATAGGCCTATCAGCGTAACCCAAGTGCCGGTCGAGTCGGTGTGGGAGAGATCTTTAAATTGCTGTTTGAAGAACTGATTTGGTATTTGGTGGTACCGTAGTTTTTAGTTAGTTACCTTGTTTGTTACGCATAATCCAGTGTAGCTTCTTTTCCCCGGTGGGCCGAAAAAAAAAGACTGAGGAAAATCGGTCGCAGCAAAAGGTCGGCGGAAAAAAGGTCCAGTGAACATTTCTGTGGAGAAAAACAAAGAAGTTTACCAGGAAACGTGTTATTTCAGCAACTGTTTTTTGTTTCCGTTGGCGTTTTTCCATCACCTTTTTCCCACGGACCTCCCCAACCCCCTCGAGCTTTTTTTCCCTTGGGTCTTTTTTTCCGGGCCATATTACCACGAACATTTTCCCTATACGGATCTTTTTACGCTAACCTTATGCCTAAGTTCGTATATTCCTCTTTCCCATTTCTATTTCTGCTACTTCGTGATATTATCTACAATGTAGTTTTGGCCCAATTAAGTATCCTTCTCCTCTCCATCCCCCCCCCCCCCCCCCGTCTGCGCAAATATGGAGCAACAGCTGTCTTCTTCCTGCTGCTGCGTCCCATACGCTTGGAACGCATTGTGTTTCGACAATAATTCCCTTATATCTCGTCCCGTTAACCAATATGCTACCGCGCAATAGTAGTAACTGTATACAGAGGGTGCCAAGTAGTTTCACATGCGTTACGTCACTTCCTACTCCTCTTCAAGTTCCGCCTTACCGCTATTATAATCATGATAACGAAGCACTACGTACATTACCGCTATTATAAAGTAGATAAGCGGTAGTCTACTCGCTACATCTGTCAGGTCATCGAACATTTAGATGCACCCACAGAATTTTACAAAAATTGGGGGGGGGGGGGGGCGGAGACGGGCACCAGCTTGGGCGAATAGGTTAAAGAGCAATATTTTACCCTGAAGATGTAGCTTAGGGCTGGTAACCCTGCATGCAGCGGTCCGAATAAATAGGGGTCTAAAATAAACTTGTAACAACCAGTCCATATTGATTGGAATCTTGAAATGTGATTGAAATCCTCGAGTAGCCTTTGGTTTAATGTTCTTGTTTCCCCCCCCCCCCCTATTTCATTGGTGTTTCTTGATGATTTTATGAGTAATAATGTCAGGAGGGAGTAGTTTTTTTTAATCGATAAATGTTCTCAACCCAGAGTTACATTCCGAAGAAGCTGAAAAAGTGTAAAGTGTCTGCGCGAGGTGTTTTTTTTTATCGGCTTCGGAATGCAACGAGAGGTTGAGAACAATTATCAATAAAAAAAAATACGCTCTCGTGACATGTCTACTGAGAACATGCCGTGTCCCATAGATCCATCACAAACTTGCCAAAAGTAGCCTCACTCACCGTGAGTGCTGACAATTTGTTGTTGTACCATTCACGGTGCGCCAACCGAAGTGAATACGTGTCTTATTTTTAATGAAAATAATGTTTCTTAGATTTAAATTAGAATATGATCCGTAACATTACCAAGTTTTACAACAATTATTATTAATTTATTTTCAACTGTTTACGTATGATAAAGTAAGTATCACATTTAAAATTACGTACTGCAGTCGCTTCTACCGCGATGCTTCGAATTAGGCATAACGCCGGGTTTACGCAACGACTGGCCTTTGCATTCTCGCAGCTAGAATTTAATCGCGAAGGCAAAGGTGTCGTTGCCAGGGTAACAACGCTCGTTGGATTAGCTAAATCGGACATCGCTTGAGCAAATATTTGTAGTCTTAGATACGCGACAATAAGTTGAATTCCTCATGACTAAACAATTTCCCGGCCAGTTCTGAACTAACATTATTCACTGTTTTCGTTTCAAGCCGGGAAAGCTCAAACCGTGCCGCCATATTGGAATTTCAAACGATTTCTAGCTTCTTGGTAACGAGAATGCAAAGGCGAGTCGTAAATGCATAAATGCGCCCTAACGCGCTTGGGCGGAAAGCGTTGATGCTAAATGGTAACCAAAGATTAATCACGTGTTGCTGGGAAGTCGAATCATGCCTTCCATGACTATCAGGTGCGTCGTATTTGTGTAGAAATTTGTTTAGGCCTATTAAATGTCTTGTCATACTTGCGTTATGTGGCTGTGTGACCAGGAAACCACACGATTCGATGATCGTTGATTCGATGATCGATTCGATTCGATGATCGATGACAGTTTTATGTGATGAAATAAGGAGACGTGATTGGTTGGGCACTTGCCTTAAGTACCCCAGTGCAGCGCCGCAGCTAGTTTTTTTGCGAAGGGGGGGTTGCAAGGATAAAATGTTGGGGGCCCTCCCTACTCAACAAGTAAACAAATTTAGGGACTTCCAACCCCAATCAAAAGGTAGTGAATTTTGTTTTATTTGGGCCCTTAAAGGGATGGTACCGGCTCTTCATACACTCGAAACCGCGCAACAATGTAGTTCGTTTTGACCGAACCTGCGGACTGATCCTTGGCACAATATCCGGTTGCTGAAAAGCAGCGTGAGGTTTCGTTTTACGGTTTCGATTTACGATTTTGAGCTGCGAAGTAGTTTTGCTTTCCGGTATTTAGTTTTATGTTTAATGTTTATGTTTTAAGTTTGGGTTTACGATGCACGTTTCTTTGCCGATTCTGTGATGTATTTGCTCTTCCGTGTGCGTTTGATGCCTGTAGAAACCATGATTTGCTGGTCGTGCTCGTGACGTAAACTGGCGATGCAGTTGACGACAACGAGTCACGTGATTTAGCATATAGTCCCCGCAAGGCTTCCCGCCAGTACTTAACGGCGGGGGACCACGAGAAAATCAGACAAAAATACAGGTGTGGGCCACTTTTAACGGTGAAATTGGGCACGTGGAAATAATTGTTAGATGATCTCTTAAAAAAACTACACCCGGTGTGTATCGAGGATAGTAGTCGACCAAAACCGAAACCGGAATCAGAACTTAACCTGAATAATATCAGTTTTAATAATTAACCAAAAGCAAAGATAAAATTAAAAAAATCATGAGTGTGTGGTTTTTCGTAGACAAAGTCTAGATTGGAAGGCACATCCCGGTTTACCCATTTCCCACCCTATGCTGAGCAAATCCACGTGCGCCCTCTCACCAGCCCCCCCTATACTCTCCCCTTCCCTCCCCCCCCCCCCAAAAAAAAAAAACTATCAATGTGGAAAGACTTCAAAACTTTCGTTTGCATTTTGTTGGGGGTCAATTGTCTTGTTTTAATTAAATAGCCATTAATTCGTGTAAATGAGGGAGTCTAGGGCACTGGAAAAGGGCTTCATTGAATAAGCTTTGCTTGAAAACGTGAAGAGATATAAAAGCATAAATTCCCTCTAATGCAACGAAGCCATATTTTGATTGAATTTGGATTGAAAAAAAAATTGTTTTATTATTGATTAGCATGGGCATGGCAGATTGAAGCAAAATTTGTGATTGCGCCCCCTGTGCGTTCCTAGGCTGCAGCCTAGTTAAACTGGCTACTGCTGGGAGATTGGACTTGGTTTCGGCTTCACCGAAACTGCAGCTTAGGATTCGGCCGAAACCGAAATCATAACCAAACAAGTCAAACCAGTTTCGGCCGAAACCGAACCTGAGCTGTAACTTCATGGCCGAAACCAGAACCGAATCCGAAAATTTGCCAGTTTCGGTGCCGAAACCAAAACTGAAACCGAAATTCGGTCGACCTCTAATCGAGGAAATATGGTAAAAATGGCCAACGAAGTACCGTCCCTTTAACTGGTGAATTTTAGGCCCCTTGTCTGCTGAACCCGGGTGCCTTGGACCATCCCTAATTGCGGCACTGCTCCAGTGTGGGGGCACCCTTGATCACGCATTAACCTTCGGCAGAATTCACTTTCCAACAGTTAAGACACCCACTAAGGTCACAAAAAGATGGCTTTATTTAAATTTTCGGTTCATTATAGCCTATGACCTTTGGTCAGCACAACTCGAAGAGGACACATCAATTATACAATTGCCAAAACAGTTCAAAATTACCATTAACTTATATACTTACATGTTCGAAAGATACGTAAAATTGTGCAATTGTGACTAAATGTGTAGCACACAAGGACTTTAGCCCTTCGGTAACACTCACTGAATAAAGTTTATTTATTATTTATTTAAAAAAGAAAGTGATCTTCGTGGGTACCTTACTGTCGGAAAGTGAACACTGCGGAAGTCTTGT
>JAHWFP010141209.1:34293-51266 GCA_023313725.1 Lithobius niger | reverse complement strand
TGATGACAGAGCGCGTAAGCCTAAAATTTAATAACGCTCAATTGTTCTACGATACGAGTTCTGGCTAGTTTTGCCCCTTTTCATTGTTTGTATAGACTCAAGCAAGTCCGGGCAGTTGGCCAAGCAAGTCGCGTCGGTGATATTTTGATTGGTGAGTCGCGACATCGACTACCAAATAATAGTGGCAACTGACAAAAAAACTCCGTTGCTCCGACTTCCGCATTCAATATTTTCAAAATGTACGATCCAAGATCCCGGCAGAGTGGTCAAGATAGCGAGGAAAATTGTAGCCGGTTCCGGTATAACATGTTTTATTTTATTACGTGCGAGCTCAAAACAGCACGGTTCGGTTCAGTACGGAATGGCACGCCTTAATATTATTATTACGTGTGAAATCATTTAAAATATCGAGGTCGGTGAAATCGGGCATTAAAGGGTGCTAAATAGTCAACCATTCTTTCTCCTTACTCCTTAGTATAATTCACTAGTTTAAGCTCAGTAATCCCCCCATTAAGTAGCCTATGCACGTACAAATAATTACACTTCCGTGTAGCCTTTTCCACGTAAGCTATTAAATTTCTCACCTGCACATGTTTTTTTCAGCGACATGTTCGTACATCCACGAATTGGAAGGAAAAGAGTGTGGGAGCATCTCAATTTGGCGATCTTTTTAACTGTGACTACCGCCCTTGGGGGGACAGAAAGCGGCAACAGGACAAATCGACCGCATCAGCAGTGCTTTGGCCTGCCATTTTGCACGATCTAGTATTAGTCACCCAAGATCCGGCCGGACGTACTGTAGTACAACCATGGTGTAACCATCATCGTCATTTATGCGGCGGTATAGTATTTCAGCTCGCCAGCTCGCGCAACGAAAACATGACGAAACATTTTGTCAGGAGGAATGAATACTTATGAATATCTTATTCTCACGGATTATAAAACTGCAGGCATGTACTAACATGAAGGTGGCTTACTGAACAACGTTATTTCTAGTGTATAATTTTCGCTGATGGCTAATTTCCGATCCAATTTTCCTTTTTTCATGTACTCAAATGATGTCATGTTCAGCTAGCTACTCCAGGTATTGGGTTGTTGCCAGAGCAACGACACCTTTACCATCGCTATTAAATTCCAGCTGCAGAAATGCAAAGGCGCGTAAGCGGTTGCATAAACGCGCCCTGCATTCTAACTGCAAGAATGCAAAGACAAGCCACGGCGTTAACGTACCATTATCGCGCCACTGTTGTTTTCGTTTTGTGAGTCTGAAGCCCGTTTCGTAGCGCGGGTCGGTACCTGTTGGATTTAACAAGCAACACAAGAGATGGATTGTACTGTACTGAATTAATATACATACACCTTTTGAAACATTATCGGGTTCCGTGACGTCATTTCACCCTCCTAGGACAGCACCAATTTTAGTTAAGATTGATTATCTTTGTATTGTGTATTATTTCTGTCATTTTATTTAATGTGCCGAGCTTTAAAATTTAATTTCACGCATGAATCGTGGGTTCACCATTATTTTTTAATGTACAGTGCACCGGCAGTTCCAGCGAGTATTTTCCGAAAGTCTGAATTCATCCCCCCCCCCCTTAGTTTTACAGGTTCCAAACTTAATCCGTATGATAATATAGATTCGGGGTTTGTTTAACATCCTGTAACGTGTGGCACAGTTGCAACCCGAATCACTACACCGTGACTGAGGTTGGCGCTAATGAGCTAGCCATTAAGTCTCAATTCCCTCCCACCCCACCTCCCCAATCCGTTGCTCCAACTTCCGCATTCAACATTTTCAAATTGTACGGTCCAAGATCCCGGCAGAGTGGTCAAGATGGCGAGAAAAATTGTGGCCGATTTATTTTATTACGTGCGAACGCAAATAGCACGGTTCGGTTCAGTACGGAATGGCACGCTGTATTATTATTACGTGTGAAATCATATAAAATACCGAGGTCGGTGAAATCGGGCATTAAAGGGTGCTAAACAGTCAACACCTTCTTTCTCCTTACTCCTTTACCGTGATTTTCGGTTTGTGGGGTTTCACGCTGTTTCGCCTTGACTGCATGTTGCTAGCTGTTTCCGTACTTCCGTCTCCTTGCGTTGCCATTAGGCCTAACGAGCCACTCGACCATTAGCGCCAGGTAATTGTGACGACGACGACGACGTAACGACTAAAGCTGGTTGGTTGTGTTTGCCCAAATCTCGACGAGCGCGCGCAGCGTAAAATTTAAGATCACAAAAGCCTGAGCTGGAACGGGGAGCGGTCATGCGAAAGTTAGGCGTCTTCCCCCCCCCCCCCCCACCCCCTCCCCGCTACAGCCTTTAAGCTTTGCTTGCTCAAGACCGTTGTAAAATTTCCTTGTAAAATTTGGCGATTGGACTCGCTAATTAATGACTGTTAATAGGCGGAGTGATGAAAAAAGCTACGGTATTGACCGTTTTTACCATTTGCTATAGATGTGCCTTCACTGTGTCTACACAGTCATGGTTAATAAAACAAGAGAATGGAAATGTTGGCTCCACTGATCTGTGGTCTTACGCATTAGTTTGTACAGGTAGCACGAATATCGTGGCAAGATTAACCGATCAAACTCCTCGTTGCTCCTGCAGAAGCATCTACTTTTCAGTGGTCTATTGTAGGCCTATAAGTATAACCTATGCCGGTAGAGTCGGTTGTGGGAAGAGATCTTTAAATTGCTGTTTGAAGAACTGATTTGGTATTTGGCGGTTCCGTAGTTTTTAGTTTGTTACGTTGTTTGTTACGCATAATCCAGTGTAGCTTCTTTTTTTCCCGGTGGGCAGAAAAAAAGACTGAGGGAAAAACGGTCGCAGAAAAAGGTCGGCGGAAAAAAAGTCCAGTGAACATTTCTGTGGAGAAAAACAAATCGACTGCACAATTTAAAAAAAAACACTTAAAAAATTGTTTTTTTTCCTCTCTAGGCCTATGTTTTTTTTTTTTTGTATGTTAGATTAGGACAGTTGCCT
Source organism: Lithobius niger (assembly GCA_023313725.1). Taxonomy (NCBI): domain Eukaryota; kingdom Metazoa; phylum Arthropoda; class Chilopoda; order Lithobiomorpha; family Lithobiidae; genus Lithobius; species Lithobius niger. The sequence goes on along the minus strand of JAHWFP010141209.1, from coordinate 48,278 downwards.
TAGCTCGCATTTCGCCATGCAGGCAAAGAAGTTTACCAGAAACGTGTTATTTCAGCAGCTGTTGGCGCTAAAACGCTGTTTCCGTCGGCGTTTTTCCATCACCTTTTTCCCACGGACCTCTCCCCCACCCCCCTCGAGTTTTTTTTTCCCCTTGGGTCTTTTTTCCGGGACATACGAACCTTTTTCCCTACGGATCTTTTTACGCTGACCTTACCTAAGTTCCTAGATTCTTGTTTCCCATTTATATTTCTGCTATTTCGTGATGTTATCTACAATGTAGTTTTGGCCCAATTAAGTATCCTTCTCCTCTCCATCCCCCCCCCCCCCCCCAGGCTGCGCAAATATGAAGCAACAGCTGCCCTCTTCCTTCTGCTGCGCCCCATGCGCTTGGAACGCATTGTGTTTCGACGTTAATGCCCTTATTCCTCGTCCCGTTAACCAATAGGATACCGCGCAATAGCAGTAACTGTATACAGAGGGTGCCAAGTAGTTCCCTCCTTTTCACATGCGTTACGTCACTTCTTTCTCCTCTTCAAGTTCCGCCTTACCGCTATTATAATCATGAACACGAAGCACTACGTACATTACCGCTATTATAAAGTAGAAAAGCGGTCGCCTACTCGCTACGTCTGTCAGGTCATCGAACATATTAATTATAGATGCACCCACAGAATTTTACAAAAATGGGGGGGGGGGTGGGGGGGGGGCCAAGCGGCGGGGCACCAGCTGGGGCGAAAAGGTTAAAGAGCAATATTTTCCCCTGAAGATGTAGCTCAGGGCTTGTATAACCCTGTATGCAGCGGTCTAAATAAATGGGTGTCTAAAAAAAACTTGTAACGGCCAGTCCATATTGATTGGAATCTTGAAATCTTGAAATCTGATTGAAATTGAAATCCTCGAATAGCCTTTGGTTTAATGTTCTTGTCCCCCCCCCCTCCCACCCCTATTTCATTGGTTTTTCTTGATGATTTTATGAGTAATAATGTCAGGAGGGCGTAGTTTTTTTTAATCGATAAATGTTCTCAACTTAGAGTTTACATTCCGAAGAAGCTGAAAAAATACAAAGTGCCTGCGCGAGGTGTTTTTTTTTTATCGGCTTCGGAATGCAACGAGAGGTTGAGAACAATTATCAATAAAAAAAAATACGCTCTCGTGACATGTCTACTGAGAACATGCCGTGTCCCATAGATCCATCACAAACGTGCCGAAAGTATAGCCTCACTCACCGTGAGAGCTGACAATTTGTTGTTGTACCATTCACGGTGCGTCAACCGAAGTGAATACGTGTTTTATTTTTAATGAAAATTATGTTTCTTAGAATATGATCCGTAACGTTACTAAGTTTTACAACAATTATTATTAATTTATTTTCAACTATTTACGTATAATAATTTAAGTGATCACATTTAAAATTTTACGTACGGCAGTAGCTTCTACCGCGATGCTTCGAATATTAGCGGTGGTTAGGCCGCCCGCGCACTGAGCGACTTGGCCGCGCGGCCAGGTTGCTGCAGCCAATGAAAATGATTAATGCGTGGTTTTACATAAACGGTAAGCATTCTCATTGGCTACAGCGACCTGACCGCGCGACCAAGTCGCTTAGTGCGGGGGCGGCTTTAGGCGTAAGGCCGGGTTTACGCAACGACTCGCCTTTGCGTTCTCGCAGCTAGAATTTAATCGCGATGTTAAAGGTGACGTTGCCATGGTAACGACGCTCGTTAGATTAGCTAAATCGGACATCGTTAGAGCAAATATTTGTAGTCTTAGAATCCGCGACAATAAGGTGAAGAATTCCTCCTGACTAAACAGTTTCCTGGTCGGTTCTGAACTAACATTATTCACTGTTTTCGTTTCGAGCGGGAAAGCTCAAACCGCGCCGCCATATTGGAATTTCAAACGATTTCTAGCTTCATGCTGCGAGAATGCAAATTAGGCGAATCGTAAATGCATAAATGCGCCCTAACGCGCTTGGGCGGAAAAAGCTTTGATGCAAAATGATCGTTCGTTCACCATGGTATAACCAAAGATTAATCACGTGTTGCTGGGAAGTCGAATCATGCCTTCCATGACTATCAGGTATACGTAGTATTTGTATGCAAATTGGTTTAGGCCTACTAAATGTCTGCCATACTTGCGTTATGTGGCTGTGACCAGGAAACCAGACGATTCGATCGTAAAAACAAAACGGAGGGACAAAGCTGACAGTTTTATGTGTGATGAAATAAGGAGGCGTGATTGCTTGGGCACTTGCCTCAAGTACCCCAGTGCAGTGCCGCGATAGCTTTTTGCGAAGGAGGGTCGCAAGGACAAAATGTTGGGGGCCCTACTCAACAAGTAAACAAATTTAGGGACTTCAACCCCAATCAAAATGTAGTAAATTTTGTTTTACTTGGGCCCTTAACAGGTGAATTTTGGGCCCCTTGTCTGCTGGGCCCGGGTGCCTAGCACCACCCCTAATTGCGGCACTGCTCCAGGGGGGGGGGGGGGGGGGGGGGGGCAGGCCTTGATCACGCATTAACCTTCGGCAGAATTCACTTTCCAACAGTGAGATACCCACGAAGGTCACAAAAAGATGGCTTTATTAAAATTTTCGGTTCATTATAGCCTATGAACTTTGGTCAGCACAACTCGAAGAGGACATATCAATTATACAGTTACCAAAACAGTCCAAAATTACCATTAACTTAAATACTTACATGTTCGAAGGTACGTAAAATTGTGCAATTGTGACTAAATGTGTAGCCAACCACACAAGGACTTTAGACTTTCGGCAACACTCACTGAATAAAGTTTATTTATTATTTATTTAAAAAAAAAATGATCTTCGTGTCTCATTGTCTCGGAAAGTGAACACTGCGGAATTCTTGTCTGCCCCACCTCCCCCCGCCCCACCAACAATTGCCTGATGCATTAACTATCACAACTTCTGCTTCTGCATTCTGCTAACGTCCCTTCTCTTTTCACTTCTGGGTTTTCAACCTTTTCATATGCGATTAAATTATGTTTCTTAAGCTGCTTTGTGAGCGTTAAATTTGATTTTTTTTAAGTTCTTCTGCGTTTCAAAAGAGTTCTTTGACTTCCACAACTAAATCCTTGAAATTATTCTTTATTTTGTAGTTTGTTGTGAAATTCCGAACTCGAAGGAATGCCTTAAAGTGTCCGCAGCCTATCTTGAGTCCGCCCCAGAATGAACACAAATAATCGTTTGTATGTTTTTGGTAGCAGAGTGCCTTGTTGATATCCAAAATAGTTACAAAAACAATGGCGGCCGTCGATTAAAGCCGCCCCTTCCAGGAAGACGTAGCCGTTCATAAAATACCAGGACTCAAGATATGCAGCGCACACAATAGTTTCCTTGACATTTCGACATATGGCAGAAATTAACCCTTTAAAGTTGTAGGGGGGGGGGGGGGCGAGGGGCGGGGGCACTGTGTGGCAGTGCCGGAACTAGCATTTTCAAAGGAAGGGTTCAAGGCCAAAATGTGGGCCCCCTCCTAACAAGTAAACAATTTTGGGGGCAAACTAGCCACCAAATCATGAATTTTGGGGCCCCTGCTTCCTTCTGCCTTGCCCCCTTTGCACCACCCCTGATTGTGGCACTGCTGGGTGGACACGGATTGCCCACCCTAGCTCCCCAGTAGAGACGTATATACAAATTTTGTGGTGTTTTTTTTCCGGTCCGAATTGAGCAGCGAAATGGTATTAGAAAAATGGTGAGGCCAGTGTTCATAATTTATAGCTAGCACTTCGCTTCCTGTCTCCTTGAGGCAACGAAGCAGACCCAAATTCAGTTACAGTGGCCGATGGAATCTTACGGTGTTGCAGAGCTAGAAAGCGAAAAGAGAAGTGGGGGCGGGAGAAAAGTTAGAACAGAAAAAAAAAATGAAAAAAAAAAAGAAGCGCGAAGTGTTGTAGAGTGGCGCGATCGACAAGACAAGATGTGGTTTGGTGCGAGAGTATAGCCCAAAGCGAGGAACAAGAGTGAATTGAAAAGTGGCAAGTTCAACAAGAAACTCGTTGATTTGTAGCCTCGGGTGGAGATAGACCAGCCTGGTCGGTCGACCGTCTCCACGCCACCGACGTGCCACGTGACGCAGAACGTCTTGTCTGTCTAGAGCCTGCCTGTTAACGTCCGACCGTCGTTGTGCCGGCAGCGTTCGGTTCGATCGCTGTTGTAGTACGTTCGTTCGTTCGTTTGAGGTGGTGGAGATGGTGGCGCCCCCTTCGTATGGGGAAGTTTAACAGAAAGAGGATAAACTTTGCAGTTCAGTTGAGTTGTTACAGCGGGAGGTTGTGGGGGGGGGGGGGGGGGCCCGCAAGGGCATCTCCTACGAATGGATGAGCGGATGTAACGGACCGGAATTTCCGGTACATGCGTTGTCATCATGGCGAAACGAAGGGGAGTTTTTTTCTTCTTTTTTTATTCTTTCTTATTTTGGGAGCGGAGGGTGGTGGTGGAAGTGTCGGATTTAAGTTGATTTTGCAGATGGGGACCTGAGTGGCAGGAATGGGAATTCTTTTGTTTTCCTTAAAGCATTTAGATGAACAGACTTAAAAACAAAACAAAAATAGTTTGAGAGACAAAGTTAAATAACCTTGTCTACTTTTTCCAGGGTTCGTAAACGGCCTTGAATTCCTTGAAAAGCCCTAAATTTGAACACCGAAAATTCAAGGCTTGAAAAACCTTGAAAATTGGGAATTTATGTTGTCAGAGCCTTAAAACGATTTTGCTTAAAAATAGGGTTAATGCCATAACCGTTATATCAATTTTTAAGCATAAAATCAAATAAATGAATAGAGCAGTGACACGACGTAGTATTATTGTATATAACTCTATGCTGGAGCCTTAATGGGCTAGCTGCAAGGGGCACTGCAGAGAGTAACAGAAGGGCGTCATACTGAAGCCGATGCTGTGAAGAGTGATTTCTTAGACCTAAAACGCGCGATTTTTGTTGTTGGAGAAAACAACGTTATTTTAAGCCTAAGAAATCCGCTCTTCCGTTGTTTTCCCCTCCATTTTTATGTAGTGCACCTTGTAGTTATGCCCTCCAAAACCCATACTGGTGCCAATATGGCGGTAAATGTCACTGCTCTATAGTAAGTTTGTCAGCCGAAGCCATTTATACTGAGTTACAGTGCCTCACTCGAATGGGAGTGAGGGAAGAATACTGAAAGGGAGACATGCCGTGCAACGCAAGCAATATTTGCAAAAGGGGGCAGCTGACCAAGTGCTGTTCCACTTGCTATTGCTGTATTCCTTGTCCGTTGGTGGGATGGGGCGGACATAATGTTCGTCATTGTTTACAACGATTTAGCTTACTACTGCAAACTCAGAACACGTGCTAACGGTGACAGCTAGCACAAAATACTGTAATTTTGGTAGCCTGCCTGTGCAAAAAGCATTGAAACTGGTTGTAAATTAGTCTTAAAAAACCTTGAAAAAGCCTTGAAAAGAGTTTCGTCTATAATGAGCGAACCCTGTTTTTTTGTTTCTATACCTTACGGTGAATTCAAAAGAAACTATTTTTATCCTTTTGGGGGTCCATGTTGTTAAAGCGGTCCTCTGTTAAAGGGACACCCAGCCTGCCTTATAACAGCTACGTGCAGACCGCCATCCGTGCATTTACAGCACCAAGGTCGAGTGGGGTGGTAGCTGCGTTGGACGTAGCTGCTGTCTCGGTTGGCTTTGGGAATAGTACACGAAACAGAATCAAGTTAAAGATTGTGTCGTCACAAACCGGAATGATTCTCGTATTTAACATCACAATTTATAATTTTCTAGGCTAGTGTCTTATAATTTTGCTTCGGCGATCTATTGGAATAATTAATGTTAATTTTTACTGCATTAGTCTTTTAGATTTTTGAACTCGTAGTAATTACTAGCAAACGGATTAAAATTAGTACTGCGCACACACAGATAAAACTTCGAGGTTATTGTAGGCGCGCAAACCATCATATACGTTGTGGAAGAACGTAAATAAAGTGCCCCAATATTCAATTACAGAAAATCTCCTAGACGCCACATTTTAATACGGATTTTTAGCAAGGGAAAGACTAACGGTAAGTAAATAGACCTTTGGGGCCGTGCTTGATGTGGTGGATCAAGAAAAATGGCGGCTGGGAGGTATATCCCTTTAACAACCTACCATTTTACTTGCTGTACGGAAGCTGGCGTGAATGATGTTTTTGTGCCATTTGGGGTTGTGTAAGTTCTTATTCATGTATTCAGCGAGAAGGAAAAAATAAAGTCTTAACTTCTACAGGAAATAAAGACCTCATTATTCAGATATATTCTGAACGTTCCTCTCTTTGGACGTCTCAGCTGCGATACGGCTATTGAACAAGGATTTCTGCAGCGCTTTAAGCAATTAAATCTCGGTACCTTAAAGGGGAAATTGCCACCAAAATAACAAGCTGCTACATCCATGATGGCCATTTGTCGCCATCTAGTTCTGTCTTGGCCCTTACTTTCAACAGGCGAAGAAACAAACAAATTGATTTGTTTTTTGCACAACAAACAAGCCACATGCCTCCTTAATTATTATTGTTGAGTGCAAAGTTGGTGCACCAGGAAGCGAGCGGTAAAGTTAAGCCTAACGACATCACGGACGCTTTTTTTTCTATGCCTCGACTGTTTTGAAACGCAGATTTTGAACGGCTAGATGGGCGCCATCCAGTGAACAGTGATATCGTTAACCTTGACCGTTTGCTCCCTGGTGCACGTGGAAGCACCAACTTTGCATTCAATAATTAAGGAGGCACGTGGCTAGTTTGTTGTGCAAAAAGAAATTTCTTTGCGCATTCCTTCGCTTGTTGAAATCAAGTACTACATAGAACTAAATAATGGTAGGCGGCGCTAGATGCTGCAACCTGTCATTCGTTGAGAGGCACCTTTAAGACCTAGAAACTTAAACCACTATTCTGCTTTCACGTCTATACCACGCGCCATGGCTGTTTGCTGTGACGTGCATATCACGTGAACTGGGCTAGTCCAATCAGACGGCCAAACAGTCGTTGTTCTCGTTCGTCATTGGCTATACTCATGGTGACGTCACGGCGAACAGCCACTGCGCATGGTTTAAGTTCCCCCTGACTTGGGGGCAAATAACTCTGAAGATAATGTTGTGAATGATGAACTTTTAAATTTTCAACCCTGTGTTGGCAAATTCTGGGCTTGTTCACAAACCCATTCGTTCCAACAAAAACACGGATCAAAACGCTCGCTGGTCAAAAATGATGACTCCGCCATCTTGTGGAATGATAGCAGAGTCACAACCTCGTAAATTGATTCTCTGTCTATACGCTATTCTGCGGTTTTCCCAACTATGATTCAGGATCCAACAAGGATCCCAAGGTCATCATACATTTCCTGGTTTTTAATGTTGTGAAGTCGGTTTAGTGCGAGTGAGGACTGTACCTATAACCAAGTGTCAGTTGTATCCTAACGATTCCACAAGATTGCTGTGGAACCAGGAATTTCAGTCAGGCCTTTCTTGGAGCAGTGTATCGTGAATCGGAGACAAAACAGATTCCACCTAGTTTGTGGTTCGAACTTCTATCACCCAAGCTTAAATAAATACGGATGCAAACCTATTTTTCGTTGTTGCCTTTTGGACTTATATGTCAGACTGCCTGAGCGGGGAATCGAACCCACGACCTTCGAAATCAAAGGCCGAGGTCCTACCGCTGAGCCATACTGCCGTAGCCACACTGACACGATGTTTAATCACCCAAGCTTAACCAACAGCCGCCAACATTTAGGATGGGATGGGAAACTTCGTGGCAACCATTTTGGCTCTGAAATCACTGCTTGTGTTGGGAAAATTGGTGCGTCCCTTTACCCTTGTGGTAGTTTGGCATGATATCATCTATTTTGGCGGTTTTAGTGTTACGTCAGTTAAAAATATTATTTGTTGTGAGTTTCTTGAACTTGAAGGGCGAAATGCTATCGGGCTTCTAGATCCACAGAAGACCTGTCTTTGATGCACAGTATCGGAGTCTTTAAACGTTTACCTTCTGATTATTTAAAGTAGAAAAGGTTCGTATCGTCAGGCGGATGCTTGCCGAATTCCGTGATACCGTGTGGTTCTGTAAAACATTTTTTTTTAATGTGCGAAAATGTTCGAACCACTTGCGTAAGCCATTTGTGAGAAAACTTGTTTATCGATCTTCAAACATGTGTGTGTCTTTGTATCAGTCACACTGAGACAGTCACTGAACGATGTCCAAACGTCATAATTGTAAACGTATTTTCTGTACTAATAAGTAATTACCGATGCTTGATTTATTTTAAAAGGAATCCTGTTATCATCGAATGGGTCCTAATTCGATTTTAAATGCGATACCACCATCAGCTCGATCACGTACCGGGTCTTGTGGAGCGCTAACAGCCTTGACGCGCTTGCGTGGTCCTGAAGTCGGCGCAGGGGAGCTTTGGGGAAGGGGGTTGAGGTGGTGCCGCGACCGAATGCCACTCGCCAAACTGCCACCACGTCAAAATGCCACCGGACAAAATGCCACCCTCTACCGACAAAATGCCACCTGAAAATTTTTATACTAATCTTTTTACAAAAAAAAAAGTCGCAATGACATCGTCACGTTTACGCTCTGATTTCTGTGCCAATTTTTTTTTAGCGGGCTGCTATTTTTATTGCACGAAAGACCTTCCCGTCATTCTGGAGGTCCATTCAAGCTCCCCAACAAGACAACGCTTTATCAACAACGTTGATATTGCAGGATGAGTTCGGCTTCCTCCCCCCCCCCCCCCCCCCCAAAAAAAGGCCCAGAAAAGCAGTGAACGACGACAAAAGCGGCTAAAAACACTCTGCACCGAATTTGAGGAAGGTATGAAAGATATTCCAACTTTCCTCCGAGCTTTTGGCACAACAATCCGATTTTAAACGAGAGGTTGACATTGTGACTTTTTAAAAATGTTTATACTTTTTGCGATATGCAGGGTGGTGCAAAAGTCTGGAGAAGCCTACTGCCATTCGAAATTTACTAAGAGGAGAACCACGAAAATGTACATACATATACTATGGGTCGCTAGCATGTAATGATGCTAGCTTAAATGACCTTGGAATGGTCCTTCGAGGTCATCGTGATGCTAAATTTTTGAACTACACGTCGTACAATAGTGGTGTAAATTGGACAGTCGCAGAGAACTATCCAATCCAATTTACACCACTATTCTACGACGTGTAGTTCAAAATTTAGCATCTTCATGACCTCGAAGGACCATTCCAAGGTCATTTAAACTAGCATCATTACATGTTCCCGACCCATAGTATATGTGTGTATGTATGTACATTTTCGTAATTCTCCTCTTATAGATTTGTAATGGCAGTAGCTTCTCCATATTTTTACACCACCCAGTACGTGACTTTAAAAAAATGTTAAATAGACAAGCTGTGAGGGTGGACTATGCTAAGGTGAAAACCTGTCAAGGTTTGCACATTGTAACTGTGCTTATGCATTGTGGCTTTTTATAAAGATCAGTAAAACATTTTTGAAGTGGCATTTTGTCGGTAGAGGATGGCATTTTGTCCGGTGGCATTTTGACGTGGTGGCATTCTGTCGGTGATTCGTTGGGGGTGGGGGAGGACACTGCAGGGCATTTTTTTCATGCTAACTGGAGGTCCAAGTGGAGACCTGCAGCCGCCTAAAGTGGACCTCCAGTTAAACTCAATTGGACCCACTCGAGGTCCACCCAAAAAAGGAACTAAAATGTGACGTTTAATACATTAATACTATCATGAGAATGTTTTTTCGCTAACTACAAATTTTGGGGATATGGGTAATGAATTCATATTCCATCTAGTTCACAACGAGTCTTCACGGTAGGTAAAATCCAGTAGCGTGCACAGATCACCGAGAGGGCAGGGGCAACTTTTGTAAAAGGGCACGTTGAGGTTTTATTTTTGTGGTTTTGAAGGCTTATACGATTTTGGCAAATTATCACTTTTGTGCGTAGCTGAAAAAAAAAACCTTGACTATCCTGAAGACATATTTTATTTATTTAAAAAAATAAGTATCTAGTGTGAAAAACTGAAAAATTTACATTACAAACTTTTTTTATGCGTATAATGCAGTCAGCAAAACTGATTTTGTAAAAATGTTACCAACGGCTCTGTACAAGGCCAGAAAATGCGGGAAAATAGCAAAAATGCGTCAGCTTCTAATCTCTCTCTCTCTCTCTCTCCCTGCTGGGGGAGCTCACAGCGCTCCCCCAGACCCACTAGCAGTTACTGGTTTCTACCTACTTACAATTTGGCTAAATGACTAGTGTTGCCCCCTCAGTACAAAACCCCACTTACACCACTGCACATAGTTTTAATTTTTTTTATTATGTTAATAGTTAAGCCATTAACATAATGGTGCCCTTTATATATTAAAGTCGTGCCCTTTTGTGAAAGTGGACCTCCAGTCAAATTTCCTAGAAAAAAAAATGCCCTGGGACACTGAAAAATTGCATCGCACTCTTTTCGCACACAATCCCTCCAATTGTCAGCTTGACTGAATTCCGCGCATAAACAAGATTGACAACAATAAAAATAACATTATACGGCAAAAAAAAAGTAAAAAAAATCATTGGCTGCCTCGAGCGCCTTTATCTGTGCCCTAATCCTCCCCCCCCCCCACCCCCACCGACCCCCACTCCCAGACGGTAGAGCCAGCCAGCCACACCTTTAAAACTCGTTTGCTCGCATATATATATATATATATATATATATCCGTATTTCATCCAACCAATCAATGAAGCTTGTATAACATATTACTCAGGGGAGATCTCGAAGCGTTGATTTGCTGAATATTAGAGAAACCCCGGATGCTGGTGCGTCTTTCCTCGTCCGTCCATCATACAGCCAATAGCAAACTGGGAGGGGGGGGTGTTGGGGGGGCGGGGCGGGGGGGGCGGTAATAGTGGTTCCATTTTGCACCCCGTCGCTCGTGCGGGCTCCCGTCATCGCCACCCGTTGCGATTTCCATAAAATTAATTTGTTGCGGGGTTGGGCCGGCAAGGCGTTATTTCTCTTGTGGCTAGATGGATGAAATGTTGCTCGGGTGCTTTCGGAATGCTTGGAGAAGGGGGGGGGCTCGTTCCGTCATTTTAAGTCGGACCTGTGTGTTAGTGGCAAAGGCATTGTTGGCGTACCGAGGCAAACGAACGTCGACTTCTGGTTGCGAACGAATGCTGAACGTAGGAAAACATTGGTAGAAACAAAATTGTATAATCATAACAAAAAAAAAAAAGTTCACCACCCTATTGGTGGCAAGGGACTGGAAGAGGGCGGCCACACTTATGCCATTCCTGATATTTAAAACAAGTCAGTAGCAAATTATGCATTGTAGTTAAGTTCTGATTTGGAATTGCGTAAAATATATGGTTGGTCAGGCGGGGAGAGGGATAATCGTCTTAACTGAAAAGTCGCATAATTGGAAGAACGTATACAGTATAACGGAAAATCGTCTAACGTGAAGTTCGTATAATGGAAAATCGTCTAACACGAAATTCGTATAATGGAAAATCGTCTGATGTCCCTGCCTCACTCGCGCTACCGCGCTCGTGGCGGCTATACATATAACATCAGAAACCGCAGGTATATTATTGTCCAGTTAGACGTTTATCCATTATACGATATTCCGTTTAGATGATTATCCACATTTTTTTATTTAGGCAGATATTAGACAGTTATCCTATTAGACAATTTTCCGGTTAGACTTTCGTCCGGCGCTCCCTTATGTTGCGAAAACCACGGACGGTTCCTATGCAGCCACAATGTAGCTCCTTGTACAGCAAAAAAAAAAACTTTGTTTATATTCCAGTCGAGATGGAAGGAAACCAAGTTTTAATGAGTGCCCCTTAGTTAGTTGAGTAGGGTTAATTTCGAATATGGCGCAGTCATCTGCAGAATGCCGTGTACGATTTTAAAAGTTAAAATGTTTAACTTTTAAAAAGTTTTTAAGTTAAAATGAAGCCCGTCTTCACTCTCCTCGGCTCTAGCGACTTCAGGTGAACAATTCAGCCGTTCATTGTTAGGGGCATTTCGCAGTTCAGGAAGAGACCTTTTACGAATTAACGCTGAACGGCCTCAAACTGATCGATGTCGTTTAAGAGATCGATGTCCGGAGACCACACTGGGCTGGAGTACTCCAGTAAAATTTAAAAGCGGGCGCAGCAATTTTACTGCAATGATCGCAAGTTTACTGCACACCTTTAGATCACAAAACCAGTGTCCAAGATCCTTAACATCGTAAATTTTGGGAAGTGGGTGGAAATTTAGGAAGTAAGTCGATGTAGTCTTATTTTTACCAGAACGTAAGGTACGGTATTTACGTGTGTGAATTGGAAATTGAACGATGTGAACTCGGAAACTACCTTAACCCAGCTCAGAATGTAGTTTTAATTACTTCGGCTGAAAGTAATTTGTAGTCTGTTAGCAGATTTATGATACCAGAATCGAGTGTAAGATTGTCCATAACGGTTTAATGTGTACGCACATTTTCCGGGTTGCAAGTTAGGTCGCTAGGGTAAATCGCAAATAATAATGACCTCAAAACCGAGCCCTGTGGGACTCAGATGATGACCTCCAGTGGAGAAGAAAATGTCTCTAACTAAAACCCTATTTTGAACTAAAGCTCCAAAATGCTTTTCATTTCATGAGCCACTGATACGAAAATTAATATGTTGCGTAGAAATGGCCACAAGATTGGTCGATCTTGCTTCATATTTCGTGGTCGATCATGCATCGTATTTCAATTAAATCTGGACGTAAGCCACGAAAACTGGTCAAAAGATTGGCTATATGATATAGGGAAATTTTATTTTTTCCGCGTGCATGTTGAGGAGCTCGAACCATCACCGCACTGCAGTATTGAATCCAATCGCTCCTCCTTGTACGTCGAGTCGAAATTGAAGAAAACCGAAAAGTACAAATCATACGAAATTCGATTCATTTAATATAAAACATTTCCTGATCATTGAATTATTTTTCAACCTATACCTTGGGCACTTGAAATGAAAGACCTTTGCTCTAGAAATCAAACACTAAAGTAATCAAAGACTACGGACGGTGTGTGCAACTTGACCTGTGCACGCCTGAATTGTGCAGTGGTGAAGATTAAAGAACCCTTTAAGGGCGCGTTTACGCAAGGACAATTTTCTCGCTTACTAGCTTTTACTTGGCCAATACTAAATCTGCTTGTTGCTTCTCGCCTTTGTCGGAGAATGCGGCTTTCGAGTTGTCTATACGTAGTAACCATGGCAACAACGCGAACTCAAATTTGCTCCTCGTGTCTCGCGACCCGACGTACGATGCTTGCAACATGACGGCGTGGATTTATGACAACAAGAAAACAATTTTTACTGCAGTACACGACGACGAACAGATTCCTGAATACCGGCATTCGAAGGTTTGTCTTCGAAACGATAACTCCGAAATGGACGCCATGTTGGATTTTGAATTCTCGCTGCGAGTAGCTGTTTATTCTACCGTCGTTTGATCACTGCTAGAAGCTGTTTTTTTCAGCGAGAATAGGAAATTTTGGAAATAGCGTGTAATGGCAACAATGTTGTAGCAATGTATAAAATGACTGTTGCACTTTGTTCTTTATCCGTGTTGTTATTTATAATATATTTAATTTGTTGTCTATTACGACATTCATTTAATAGAAACGGGAAATTAATCGTAAATAAATAACGGTTGCCTAGCAAATAGCTTTCGGCGAGCGAGAAGGTCTCGTTGCGTAAACGAGTCCTAATTTGGAAAAGGGTTAGCGGAATAGCGTGGAAATCGGATGCTGTTTCGCGCGATTATAAATATAAAAATAATTATTAGGTTTTTGAATCAGTTCGAATTGGCTTGAGGAATTTGAATCGTTTGGAAATATCACGCGGGGTGTCCTGAAGGCTGTATGGTAAAATGAAACCATCCCAACAATGTCGTACCCTGAGGTGGATCTGGGGGGGGGGGGGGGGGGGGGGG
>JAHWFP010141209.1:14054-24304 GCA_023313725.1 Lithobius niger | reverse complement strand
CCAGTTAGATTATCTTGTATTTTCGCTAACTACAAGGCTCTCGCCAGCCAAATTGTTGCATCGTCAATTTCTGTCACGTTCTAGGCGGACTAAGGAAAAAAACGAGCAGGGAATAGCATTTTATTTTCCTATGGTTATAGGTCTTAACTGACCAGAGACCAAGAATGACCCGTTGACCCAACATTATTTCAGTGCATAAATTAAAGAAAATAAAAACAATGAAACCAATAAAATGTGTTAGTTTTAGCTTGGTATTAGATTGTTCATTCGTTGTTTATGCATTGTGCATAGGATGTTTGTATTTGTAGTATAATTACAGACACTATACAAACACAGATGTCTTTAACCCTTTACTGCCCAATGGTACACGGCTACGGAACGGCAAAACGCGCAACGCGAGCTTTGTGAGGGATCCTCGGGGACCCCGAGCAAAGCGAGCAGCAACAGCCCCGCGGTTAGCGTCCTCGTCTTTAAACAAAGGGAATGCCGGTTCGAATCCCGCGACTGACCCAACTATCATACGGAACTTAAAAAAAAATCATCCAGTTCGACATGGGCAAAAAAGGACGAAAATGCAACCGCTATGTTTGTATTGTCTATCATTTTTAATCATGAATTTCCCAGTTTGGTAAATAAAACAAGTTCATAATTATATTCCTTCGATTTACAACGGTATCAGTGTTGTTTATCTATTTGGCTTTTGCTCGGTACACTGGAGTAATACACTGAGTAAGAAACATTCAACTTTTTTTTTATGTAAATAAACCATTAAATCATTTGTTTTTTATATAAATGAAGAATTTACACGATTTAGTGCTGTTAACGGATCAGTCAGAGCTTCCGTATCAATTCTGGGCTTTGGATCCATCTGGTTCAGTGAATCAGTCCGAGTCACTGATTCAGCCCGGCTCAGTCGGTGATTCCGGGTCGTATATAACTTTTTTTTTTTTTTACACGGACCCTCCAGATCCCAAGAAAATTATGATTTTCAATTATCAGAAACCTGGCCGTCCAAAAACCTGATCCGAATGACGCCTGATATCCGAAAGACGCCTCGGATCCGGTAGGGTCCGTATGAAAAAAAGGTATTTGCATCCGGGTCGATGGAGCAGTGGGCCGTGGAATTCAGTGAGTCATGGGTCACCAAAAAAGGTGATCCATTCCATCTCAGCTGCACAACTGATTTAATGGTTCTCATTACGTTTAGGGTGCTAAAATATAGTTCAATAATGGAGATGAGGCCGTGTTAAGATTCGTTTTTCCCCTCACGAATTTTATAATGTTGCAAATTACGGACAACAAATACAATTCTGTCACTTGGTTTTTTTTTTTTTCATTTCAGGTTCCGAAGAGCACAGAACCAAGATGGCCGGCCTCTGTTTGGTGGACAAAGGCTGCCCCACTAATTGTGTGTGTGAGGGGACCATAGTCGATTGCTCTGCCAAGAAGCTGAAAGAAATTCCCAACGACATTCCCATGTTCACTACCGAATTGTAAGTTGGAAACTTGGAATTTACCCTCTAGAATTTACCAATCTGCATAAAATCTATACTCTTTTCAACTTATTCCTGACAACTTATTCATGTTAGCAAATACCGACTAAATAAAATAATTAACGCACTTAATTTCCTTGGTATTTACTAACATTAATAACTTGTGAGGAATTTTATTGAAAGAGTGTTGATTTTATATACGAGATTGTTTGCAGAATACAACACACATACAGAATACTTAAACACTTGTATTTATCCAAATGAGTATGTTGTATGTACTTAACACTTGTATTTATCTTAAAGAAACATTTAAATACATGTGTTAAATTTTGGCATACTGCATTTCGTTGGTATTTTCTAACATTAATACGTTGTCAGGAATTATATTCGAAAGAACACGGATTTTATGCAGATTGGTACGCTCTCCACGGTTAGTTAAGGATACTGTTAAGTATGGTGTATGTGTTTAACACTTGTATTTGTCTTATAAAAATTGATGATTTAAATACATAAAGCATACTTAATTTCATTGGCATTTGCTAACATTGATAAGTTGTCAGGAATTATTTATTTGTTGGTATTAATATAGTTTACGATGTGTGAACATAAAGTGACAAACTGGTGTGCCTAATCTATGCACAGGTCTTTATAATATTGCATTCGTAACGTTCTTTTCTTTTATTTACGTCATTAACTGACCAGTCATCGTAGCTGAGCGGTAAGAGAGGTCAGCTTGGTTGCTGGGGGTTTGCGGAACTGGTCGAACCTTTGGAAAGGAGACGTAGGCAAAGGTCCCCGCCAGGACTGCCAGCCAGGGTAGCGTGAGAGGCTACCATGCTCCTTCAGCGGCTCTGGTCAATTCTGGACAATTTTTGGACCCCTACGATGATCGGAGGTTTCTCGGTTTAAATCCCCGGGTTGGCTCCTCCCTTTACCATATATTTCTTCTCAAAACGTTTGGTAATCATGTTCAAAATTGAGCCGGTTCAGCCATACGAGCATTGAATTGCTTCGGCTGACTTACGGCTCAAAGAAATTAATTTAAAAAAAAATAAATATCTAGCATTATTTTGTATCAGCTGTATGTTGTAACCTCTACGTTACTTAAAATGTTTGACATGAAGTTTGGTCTGTCTACAGAAGTAAAGTTGTATTCATGCAAGCCCAAAAAATTTCTCGTTAACGTTATTTCTTTGAGTCGGCATCAGCCGCAAGATTTAGAGCTGTGTACCCATCAGACTCTTAAGAGTATTACCAATCTTTGTTGGAAGACCAAAGGAGAACCGACTTGTTTTGTGCTTTGTTTGAGCCACACTTAATGTTAGCTGAAGATGTGAATGGCTCTAGAATTGGCGGTTTCAGATTATGCAATGCTAAGCTACATAACAACATGACTGGCCATTACATTTAAAACGGGAAACTATAAGATCTGATGTAAGGCCCAATTAGGTTCCTGTAAGTTGATAATTTCCATAACACTTAAAACTAAATGGTGTATCATGTCCGCCATTTTGAACATTTGGCGCTCTTTCACAGATGTTCACAATGCTGCTATTTCTTTCAAATTTTGAAGGTAGCTTACCAGGAACTCGGTGCCAGTAGCGAAAAATGCTATCTAAAACTTAAAAAAAACGAAGTATTTAAATCTTGTTCAAAAAATACAAACTGCATACAAATTTCAAAGCGAGTGACGAGTTTTAGATTAATAATTGTTTAGCTTCGCAAGATATCAGATTGCAACCGAGAGGAGAATATTGATGTATGGGTTTAATGCTCTCAAGGCTTTCTAAGGCGAAAACTTGATGAGTCCCTCCACAATTACGGGGTTTTTGTATGATGTCACCCCTTTTGGTTGTTTTATGCAGTGGTGTTGCTTAATGTAAGTATTGATCCTTATGAAAATATAATTGTAAATCGTTTTTGAACAGCGTGAAGAAAATCGCCAATTTGGTACAATTGAACACTTTAGTAGACGATAAGCTGATTTCTTTATTTTAGTTAAGTTACGATCTACATAACAATTCTGGATGCCGGCTGACCTGATGAGAAAAGAGCAGAAGGCCGGACAATCAGCTTAATCGCTTTTCATTGTTTTGGTGCACGTGTAATGTTTTATTTACTCGCACTGAACGTATTTATTGAGCTGAACGTACCTGTCTTGATCATTATTAGATATTACGCTTACGCGCTATTATAATCACTGGAATTAATTAACTTGCACTGAACGCCTTTACTGATATCTTGTCTCACGTTCGAATTCATTATATGTACCACTACGTTGTTCAGAGCGCCCTGAAAAATGTTTTAGTCTTTGCTATCCCAGTCTAACTTGCAGCTTAGACGTAAAAAAAATGACATACAATCATATGTCTATGCTTCCGGTAATGGCCGGGGTTTTTTTACCTTCATGCTAAATATCTTCTCAGATCGCTTTTGGACAACGTAGTGATACAAATAACGACTCCATACGTGAGACAAGTTGTCAATAAAGGCGTGCAGCGCGAGTTCCAGTGATTACAATAGCGCGTAAGCGTAAAATTTCATAACGCTCAATATGCAGGAACAGATTGTTCTATGATAAAGTCTTCTGGCTGGTTTTGCCCCTTTCATTATATGTATAGTCTTCATCCATCCGGCGCTCGAGCCACGACGAGCCTCTGTGGGCAAAGATGGTATGTTATCTTGACATTATAAACCAAAGTCTCATAGCAGAAATGAAGCAACCGCAACGACGACCCGCGGAAGGGGAACAATGAAAACGTGCGAGTGTGTCAATTCTTGGGCTTGAAGGTGAAACTGGGGCGTTGTTGCCCTGAAAAGAAGTTGAAATTGGCACATTGTTACCTCGACTAATAATTTGCTCTGCGCGGTCATCCCAAAGGCATGTCTTAAATGACGTCATGGACGAAGAACAGTTATTTTTCGCACGCTAATGGGAGTGGGGAAGGGCCTGAACGGGGAATGCCCGTTGGTGGGGCAGTGCTTATGTTAAAGCCACTATTTGATTACGATACTGCTTTGCGGAGGGAGAGGATTGACGGAAAGGGGGAGTGTTACACAAAGAAAAATTGACTGTTGCAGTGAAGGATCAGGCAGCACTGAGCAAAATCTGGGAAACAACCACGGGTCAAACTAATCCCCGGGCGAAGCCGGGTACGATGCTAGTAAAATATAGGCTGGAAAAGTTCACAAATATACATAAAAACTCGACGTTTCGGCTTATCTCAGAGCCATCTTCAAGATTAACAGATAAAAAGAATTACAAATAGCACAAGAAAGCCACGGTAGAGTCAAGTTGCAACTAAAATGTCCATCTTAACAAGGCAGAACTTGTTAGGACGTGTTAAAAACGGACAGAACGGTAAAAAAATTTTAAAAAGTTTAAGAAACAAGAGAGGACTTCGATGTGTGCTTGTGGCTATAGCACCAAACGAGGGGCCTGGAGTGAGCTGCATCTCGTTTTTAGTATGGGTTTATTGAGGCTCCCTTGGTGTCAGAATTTATCAACTCAAAAAAAAAAAAAAATTACGTAATCTTTGAACCCATTGGTGTTAGGTTGAATGTGGTGTACCTGGGGAAAAAAAGCACTAAAATCACAGTTTCAAGATTATGACGGGTACAGTATTTAGGTGTTTGGAATAAAATTCTGGTACAGGAAATATCTGGTTGATGTCCTGTTTTTATAAAGTGCTGAACAAGTGAATCGGTTGTATCTTTAAGTGTTGGACTGGAGGCGCTGAATAAGTTTTTGTTCATTTTGTCCTATGTAAGTGGCTGTGTGTATGTATGATCTGCACAAGAAATTTGATAATTTTTTGGTTGTGGTTGGGCGCTTTAAATTCATTTTGCAGCGGTTTGTGTAGTACTTGTTTCAAGTTGGGATGGTTTTTGCTTATAAGTCTGAGGGCGCGTTTACGCAACGAGACCTTCTCGCTCGCCGAACGCTATCTTCTAGGCAACCGTTATTTATTTACGATTATTCTCCCGTTTCTGTTGAATGAATGCGGCAATAGGCAACAAATTAAATGCATTATAAATAACAACACGGATAAAGAACAAAGTGCAGCAGTCATTTTAAACATAGGTACAACATTGTTGCCGTTTCACGCTGTTTCCAAAATTTGCTATTCTCGCTGAAAAAAACCGCTTCTACCAGTGATCAAACGACGGTAGAATAAAGAGCTACTCGTAGCGAGAACTCAAAATCCAACATGGCGTCCATTTCGGGGTTGTCGAATCGAAGACAACTCATCGAATACCGGCATTCAGAAATCTGTCCGTCGTCTTGTACGGCAATAAAAATTATTTTCTAGTTGTCATAAATCGACGCCGTCATGTTGCACGCTTCGTACGTCGTGTCGCGTGAGGCACGAGGAGGAGACTTGCGTCCGCGTTGTTGCCATGGTTACTACGTATAGACAACTTGAAAGCCACTTTCTTCGGTAAAGGCGAGACGCAGCCAGCCTATTTAGTATTCACCAAGTGAAAGCTATAGTAAGCGAGAAAATTGTCTTTGCAGAAACCACCCCTAATGCTTGCAAGCTTTCTGCTTACACAGGACATCAGACTTGTAAGCAAAACCCATCCCAACTTGAAACCAGAACTACAGAAACCGCTGCAAAATTAATTTAAAGGGCCGAACCACAATAAAAAAAACACGATTCAAGTAGACGAATTCCAATACCAGGGCAGCCTCAGTAACCCATATAAAAAACGGGATGCAGATCATTACTGGCACTTCGTTTGGTGCTGGCCACAAGCGCACATCGTAGCCTCCTCTTTGTTTCTTTAACTTTTTTTTTTCGGTTCTATCCATTTTCAACGCGTCTTGTTGTGTGCGCGGTGTATCTTGAGTCCTGCAAGTATTGTGTGAGCGGCTACGTCTTCCTGGAGGGGGGTGGCTTTAATCGATGGCCGCCATTGTTTTAGTAACCATCTTAGACATCAACAAGGCACTCTGCTACTGAAAACGTATAATCGATTATCTGTGTTCGTTCTGCGGAGAACTCAAGATAGGACGCGCACACTATACAAGTTTTGCCTTGTTAAGATGGACGTTTTACTTGCAACTTGACTCATAGCATTCTTGTGATATTTGTCATTTGTTTTTTCTTCTTACTCTTGATAAACCGAAACGTCGTGTTTTATGTATATTTGTCCGCATTCCTGGCTTTTACTTTATAACGTTCTATAACAAGTGCTTTTTAGTTTAATTAAACAGGTAAAGGTGGTATGGCGGTGATCTGGTGATAGTCGGATTCTGGTGATGGTCTGATTCACAAATTTGAATCAGGTTCCCGTCCCTCAAATGATTGATGTATGTACGTAACGATGGCTTACCGTACTATTATTTCGGTGATGTCTTGTTTCTGATCTACTCTTACATTAGCACAGCTACATATGTGTATTTATTAATTCCCTTTTTAAAATTTATTGCTGGAGGAATGCATTACCAAAGATACTACTAACAGCCACTTCAGACGAAGTTTTATTTTTAATCGTTTTTCATCTGCACGAGCATTAGTTTGCTTCAGAGGAGTGTAATGACTAAAAAAAAAAAAAAAATTGAAAATTATTCCCCAACATGTAATATTATTTTTTTTTGTTTTGCAGGCGATTAAACGACAATCACATTTCGAAAATCAAGAACAATGGCATGTTCACTGGCCTGCCTCACCTACAAAAACTGTAAGTATTACATTTCTTATACTATATTCATTTCTCTTTAACCTTTTTTTTTTCTGATTCGCTCAAGGTTTGTCGGCAGAAGCACGTAAAGCAGTTATTGTAAGGTTTTAAATTAAAGTTACTTCTCTCCTGTTTGCTTTCCATGATCCAGTTTAGTTCATGATTATGTGAATGTTGCAAACGCTTGTATCTTCCTTTTTGCCCCCACGCGCGATATTGTTTTGCGACATTCTCTCAAACGCGTGTAAATGTTGCAAGAGCTATATATGCGCAGGATGCCCGAAAATAGGGAGAGGATACTTCCTTTTCAATTATTTTATGAAAAATGCAGCCATTTATAAAGGATACTCGCTATTTTCCTGCATACCAAGCATAAAACGATTTTGCAATTTTTAAGTAGGTTGAATAAATGTAGCAATACTGTCTCACACGAAAAAAAAACCCTAGGAAAATACATGTATTTTGCAACATTTACGTACGTTTGAAGTAATGTTGCAAAACTGAAAAACATAGGAAAGTCAGCATTTAAGTGGGCACCTTTAATTGCTGAGGACCAATGTAACAATGTCATTTGCTTGTCCGAATGGAGTATTTCTGCGTAGTTCTGTGTGTTGTATTTTGGACCAAATCACATTAGACTATTTCGACAAAGTATAGCTTTTATATTGAATTAGAATGACGCATCCACTCGCTATTTTTGACTCAGTTCACGAAAAAGTAGCGTTCCTAACAGTAACAGTCCCTGAGAACTTCAAGTTAGCTCCACAGCTTTCTACGTGTTTGGCGCAGTGGCAATACCCGGACCACTGCACTGTGATTGAGGTTGGCGCTATGACCTAGCTGTCGACGCGCCATTAAGCCTCAATCCCCCCCCCCCCCGCGTCATTCTGTATTTCGTATTGCTGTTAGTGCGAAAACTTGTACATGTGTATAAATATGTAGCAAAATATATTGCGCGATCACCTTTATACTTTACATATGTGTCTCCGTAGCAAGAAAGCTTTAAAAAAAATAATAAACGTGAATTTGCTGTTTTTTTATGGTCTAGAACATCCAATAATAGTAAAGCATTATTATACTGTATTTAATAAAAAAAATAGTCCCATGAGGGGAAAAAAACCTATTATTTTTCTAACTCAAAACATTAATGAGATTTAATACGCCCCCGCGTCTGCCTCCCCTGTCCTGATACACCAACCCTCAAAAAGGAAAAGAAAAGAGGTCGAAAATTATTACTCATTAATCCGAAGTGATAGTTTTTTTTTACGGCTCAATTCAGCGGTTCCGTAGCTCGTTGTGGGGGTGGAAAAAGCGGGGGAGGGGAAGGGGGGAGGAGTTAGTGTAAGTGGGTGGGTGGGTGGGTTGCTGAAACAAACCCGCCTACAACTTGGCGTCTTAGTGCACGAAGAAACGATCTGTGGTTTATAAAGCGGCAAGACTTTCTTGCTGATAGAAAATGGGCAAATAGGGTCGCCCACTGCATTACAGGCCCATAAAACCCTGTTGACGTCTTGGATAGAATAGGGGTTTTGACAAGGCAGGGGGAATGAGTACGTGGGTCGCGGGGGGGGGGGGAGTGATGGGTGAGGAGTCTGATACTTAGCACTCTTTAAGATCAGCGGGAGAGGAATCAGTTTGAATCCCAGACGTAAGTGCTTTATTGTAGGCATCGTTCTTCTAATTTGAAATCTGTTTGTGGTTTAAACATCCATCAGCGTACTAGTTTGGTGGTTAACGTCAGCGCAAGCCACTCTTCGAACAATTCGTAGTTATTAATTTTATCCTACATCATTAAAATGTAGGGGTGCACCGAATAATTCGGTAATTATTCGCTATTCGGCCTATATTTGGCCAAAAATTCAAGTATTCGGTATTCGGCCGAATAGTGATATTCGGTATTCGGCCGAATATTTTTTAGTATATATTTATGCAATTGTGTTAACGTAAGAACGTTTAGCTAAGCATTTAGTTTTTGGTTTGGTTTGGTCTTCTTATATTTCTAAAAGAAGGAAATATGATGAAATGGGTTTACATTACAGGTATTCGGTTAATTATTTGGCCGAATAATTCGGTATTCGGCCTATTCGGCCATTATTCGGCACAGAACCGAATAATCCGGCAATCGGCCGAATATGTAAATTGTTTGGTGCCGAATATTCGGTATTACGGCAGTTTAACTATTCGGTTGTATGTTCGGTATTCGGCAAGTTAAGAATTCGGTTGTATATTCGGTATTCGGCAAATTTCGGTATGCATCCCTATTAAAAATCGTTCCGTGGGTTTTATTTATTTATATGTGTGTTCATCTACTCCTCTCGAAATAGCGGCATCAACAAGTGGAGAAAGGGTTCGGTAGAAAGGAAATTTCTCCGAATTTCTGTTAGGCATATTCTTAAAAATTGATTGTAACTAACAAACTTGTAGCCAAAAGTTTCGAAATTGTGCGTAACTAAAACTGATAGTAACTAAAGACAATGTACGAATTATTATGGGACCATTATGATGGATATCAAAATTGATAATTTGTGTAATTACCGATTATGAAAAGAATAATCACTATAATGTTATGATGTATACACTAAGTAGTTAGTATTATTGATATTATTTATTTGCTTGCTTAGTTTTTACGTGCTGTTATTGTAGCTCAAACAGATTTTTGTTAAAAAAAAACCTTCGAGCCTTGTCAAACAATACAACTTTTATTATTATTATTAAGGCTCTATTTTTGGTCCAATATTGTTTCTATTATATATAAATGATCTTCAATACCTTAAGAGAAAATTCTTATCTAACACTATACGCTGATGATATTATCATAGTTTCGATCCATAATAAATGCAGCTTCATGACCGAAAACTTACAGAAGGACTTCAACAATATTAACCATTGGTTAATTAATATACAATGACCTGAACTCAACTACCAAAAAAACACGCTAATTTCAAATGTTGACCTCTCACATGAACCTAATAATATCTTTTTGCGCGATCATTCATGTATAAGTGGACTGGAATGCACTTGCCTATACCACGCGCCATGGCTGTTTGCTGTGACGTGCATATCACGTGA
>JAHWFP010141209.1:0-13654 GCA_023313725.1 Lithobius niger | reverse complement strand
ATAATGCTGCTTGTTAAATATGATAATATGAGCTTTTTTATGGCTAAGAATATATTATTGTTTTGTCTCAGTGCACATACTGGCTCTGTAGCTTCGTGCTTGTTATGCTGAATAAAAATTATTAAAATTATTATTATTATTATTATTGTTATAGTATTGTTATTATTATTGTTATTATTGTTGCAACCGACTCATGTGGGGTGTATGTTTGGATGTGTAATTTAAAATTGTTTTCTAGATTATTGTTTTTTAAAACTCGCACAAGCTGTTTCAATGCAGTTTCGAGGGTTAAGATTGTAACTATTTTGAAATAAATTATTATTATTATTATTTTTATAAAAGATTTTTTATAAAAATTTGTTTTATAAAGATAAAACAAGGTGGATTAGGATATTTTAACATTACCAGTGTAAATAACTTGTGTATAGAAAACAACAATAACTTGTAATCGTTAACAAAATCGTGGATCATTTTACTTTTGTTTTGCCATTGTAAATAATTTGTATATAGTTTTAATATGTAGAGTATTTATTAACTGAAGTATATAAATTATGTTAAAAAGTGTTTGTTGCTATGCAACCAGCAAGTATGTATCCTACACATACAAACTCCTTCGAGTTTCGTGTAGTAAGTTTAATAAATTATTATTATTATATTATTATTATTATTATTATTATTTATTATTTATTATTATTATTAGTAGTAGTAGTATATCGTGTACAGGCCACTGCTAAAACGTCATCCGGTTTTGAATAATGCTAAATAGCAACAACGGCTTTAGTCTGGGAGGAGCCTTTGGGGGAAATGTAATTTTGTATTTACGGTCGCGATTCTGCTTTAGAAGATAAAATGTAAACACGCTACGGTGATTCGATGAATAATTAAAACCTCCTTAAAATTAGATTTTTCGAGAAAATAAGTTTGAGGAGGTTATAGCTGCTTACGGTGATGGATGGTGACGTATTAAACTTGATTTTAGCGTTCTTCTTTTCCTAGAAAGTTAATAGACCAATCGCGCATGGGACCACTTTTGTCTATACAGTTTAACCCCCCCCCCGCCCCCCCCCCGCCCATTTGGTGTTAGTGCGCTTCCTACATCTGACAGGGGGATAGAAGGAGGGGAGAAAATGGTTAGCGAAGTGCAGCTAAAATCGTTGGTTATTAAACTTCAAAAGCGTATTATTAGAACGATTATGTTCAAGAAACGACTTGACCATACTTTTCTTATCTTCCAACTGCTAAATATTCTGCCAGTCCAGTCCGCATACGTCTACAGAACTTTAATTAATTTTCGTATAAACAGTGCTCACTTCACCACTCGTCTAGTAACTGATTATACCGTGCTAGGAACGAATCCAGTTTATACATTGTTCAACCTAAAGTTGGTAGGAGAAAGACTCCACAAATGCAGTTACTTTCTGGGTAGTATGTTCTATAATTCCTTGCCCATAGAAATAAAAAGTTTGAGTGAGATGTCGTCATTTAAGAAACATTTGTTCAGGTGGCTACTTGATCTAAACCCATATATACCTTAAAGTGTGCGCGGCCTATCTTGAGTTCGCTGCAGAACGAAGACAGATAATCGATTGTACGTTTTTGGTAGCAGAGTGCCTTGTTGATATCCAAGATGGTTACAAAAACAATGGCGAGGCGGCCGTCGAATAAAGCTGCCCCCTCCAGGAAGTTTGTTCATGGTTGTGACTTAATTTTTTTCGAAATTTAAATATTATGTTTGATTTTGCATTCTTCTTTTCTTTCGGAAGAATATTGTGCTATCATTGTCTTGTTCAGATTATACTGTTTTCTTTGGATTACTCATGTACTTTTTTTTGTGTTCTGACTTCGCAAATTTTCCTAATTTGTCTTTCTGTTTTCATTGGTGTTATTTCATTGTTATACATATTATGTTTTTTCTTAAACAATTTCTCGCATGTAATCCCTAGTTCTGATTGTAGGAAATACAATTCCTTTGTGTTTGTTTGATTTACATGTTTGTGCGGCCCCAACCCACACGCGGGCATCTGCTCTTGTGGTCTGTGGGTTTGTCACTTATATGATTGGCCTTGCACATACTTCTAAATATTAATAATAAACTCAACTTAACTCAAATAGATTTTAACGTTGGGATGTGTCTGTCATTCTCCATAGTATTTTTTTGTGGGCCCGGCCTTTTGTGTTAAAGGGCAATTACATCCATTTTGACAAGCATGCTTTACTTTTGGATCATTTACACAGTAAGTAAACACAAGAATTGCGGTAAGAGTACATCCAATACAACAATTTAATTATTGCATCACCAAAACGCGATACGGAGATCGCCATTGTTTTGCTGGAACGCACAGAAATTAATGCCTATACAGATGTCACTTTTCGATTTCGACTCGCAGCCCATTGAGGTAATCTATTGGCTGTGAGAGCTCAAGGGTCCGACGGCCTTAGCTGGCCGACAGTTGTAGTGGCGAGCTAAGGCCATCAGACGTGCGAGCTCTCACAGCTAATACAGCTATCTCAATCGGCTGCGAGTCGAAATCGAAGAGTGACACCAGCCGGCATTAATTTCTGCGCGTTCCAGCAAAACAATGGCGGTCTCCATGTCGTGTTTTGGTGATGCAATAATTAAATTGTTGTATCGGACGTACGTAACGTATTCTTACCGCAATTCTTGTGCTCAGTTATTGTGTAAATGATTCAAAAGTAAAATATGCATGTCAAAATGGATGTATTTGCCCTTTAATGAAATTTGTATTTCATTTTTTTTTTTTCTTGTTTGGTAAAAATTAAAGTGGCTTGGTTTCCTTATGCAAATAGAAATACCGGTATTAGTATTTTGATTCTGACACAAACATCTTTGTTAAAATTACGATAATTCAGCTTAACGACACCAGGGGCCACGTTGCTCATTTTATTAATTTTGGGACAGATTCGATGGGTTCGACAAAGCTAGTAATCTCATACACCCAAGATTTAGATTTATAAATCCGTTGCAAATCTTGGGCAAATCTTGTAAATCTAGTAAATCTGGCCTAAATCATTTCTTACTTAACTCTTTTGTAAATCTTTAAACCCCATCAAATCTTCATTTCAATCTATAAATCGGCAAAACTTTGTGTAAATCTTTAAATTTTCTGAAAATCCGCTTAAATCTTGAAAAAAATCTCAAAGATATAGTAAATCTTGAAATCCCAGCAAGTCTGCAAATCTTCATGTAAGTCTCCAAATCTGTAAATCTATGTAAATCTGCAAAACTTTATGTAAATCTTTAAATCTTACTTAAATCATAGTAAATCCGTAAATCTCCATAAATCCGTTGGAAGATTTACGGATTTACAAATCTCGGACACTTTTTTGTCTTTTGGAACCCCTCAGACAGATTGCTTATGATAAAATGATAAAAAAAATATATTTTTGCATAGTTGGTTGGAAGCTGCGTACCATCATTGATGAAGTGTAGGCTTAGGGAACGTTCAATACTACGTCATCAAAAATTCGCAGTTTTTCACCTTCCTCCCTCCCTCCTCCCCCGCCCTGGTGACCAATCATCATCAATTACCTAACCTCCCTTCCAGTATTACGTGATTCGTAGCACTAGGAAAACAAACTGAAGGGCCCCTATGGTGCCTCGTGCTCATGTCGGTTGCGGCGTGTTAAAGATCCTGGGTTTTCCTCTTGGATTTCTCCAGCTAAATTGTCCCTCTCGTCGTCGTGGGGCAGAAAACCCAGTTTGGATTCGTGCTCCCTAAAAACAAGACAACAACAATATGCAACTCTGTCCTTTGAACGGAGATGATTTGTAACTTTGAATTTACGTTTCCCCCTAACTAACTCCCGAACCAGCGGAAGGCACGTTCCACAGTTAAACTATAGCTATCTGCAAAATATTAACTTTTTAACCGCATGGCAGAATTTGTTTTCGTGAAATATTCGACGAATATCATCGTTATTCGCACCTTTTCTCAACAAGAAAACGTTAAGCCGTGTAAGTAATAATAAGGACATTTACGTTGTCAGGCGACCAAAGTCTCCCGATCAAACGAAGTTGCAGCTTTTTCTGTCGCTTTGTTATTTATCCTCAGATGTCTAAAATCAACCAAACTGCCTTAGTTATGAAATTAAACAGGACGGAATGCCAGCTGGGCTCGAGAAGGATTAAATAAATACAGCTGCAAACCTGAACCGTGTCCGTATGGCTCAGCGGTGGGTCCTCGATCTTTGGTTTCAACGGTCGTGAGGTCAATTCCCCGCTCAGGCAGTCTGACATGTAAGTCCAAAAGGCGACGTAAATAGGTTTGCATCTGTATTTATTTAGTTATAAAAGACGCAAGTGTAAGTGGTCGTCATGCTCTTATATATTTTATCTGGGTAGGACGGACGTTAATGTTACCGTTGAATCTTGACGGACGACACACTAGCATGTGTCTTGATAAAATTTAATAACATGGCCAGATGAATGGTGTAGAGCTAGAAAGTGACGAGGCTGTTCAACCCACGACGAGAGCATTGCCGAGCCGTGCTTTGTATATACAGACGCCAACCATGATTCCAAAACTTGAAGATAGAAAGCTCATTTTCCACTGACGCTTTATACCTAAGGAAAACGCTGCTGGATTTCAGCTTTATTAACGCTGTTAAACGTCTCTGGTAAATTAATTTGATTCTGAGACAAACCGTCTGTCTGCTAGCCCTCAATTCAATCAGGGTAAAACCATAAAATTGGTGCAACAAAAAAAAAGTAGGGAAAAAAAAGAGTGCTGGGTTTAGTCTCGTGCCAATCGTCAGCAAAATAGCTGTCTCACCTTTTTTTTTTCGGGGTTGGCCTGACATTCTAGTAGCTCTGATTCCCCTGGACAAAATAAAATAAAAAAAAATTAACATAAAAAGACAAAAAAAAAAAAAGGTGGTAGAAAGGAGAAGGATGGAATTTAATTTGGGTTCTTCAATGAAACCCGAAATCATTAGAAACACCCACGCTAATGAAGTCCAACACGTTTTTGTCCACTAAATCGTAACGGGCAACGGAAAGAGGGGAGGGTGGGGGGGGGGGTAGAGGTTATCTGGGGTCGTTTAGAGGGTTCGACCTGTTCCTTGAAACCGGAATATACGTCCTGGCGAATAAAGAGGAAATTCCAACCTGGAAAAAGTGCTTGATAAACTATGGAAAATTTCTTTCCGTGTCGGGTGGCAGTGTGCAGTTCATGTTGAAACAAAATTGTAAAAATAATAATCATAACTAGCCAATTCGCTCATTGACGTCGCTCGTATACTAACGTACGTCTGCCTCCCTCCCCCCAACTAAAAAAAAAAATAAGAAAAAGTAAGTAAGTTAAATTTATTGCTTGTAAATATCAACGACTCGTATTTAGTAACGCACATCTATGTTCTTCAATTTTACATGTAATTCCGTTATTTCAAGCTAACTAAACGCTAACTTTCGTCCCGATTTCCACCCTCTTCACTTCAGCCCCCCACCTTCCTCCTCCCCCGACACCAAACAGGAGTTTGCTGCCATAGTTTTAGCCTGGCTCGGCACCGTCTGCCACTATACTAAAATAATCTACATAATAATATCGGATAAATCAAGACTACTACTTTAAAGCACTACGTTTAAGAGTTACTTAAGAACCAACGGTACCGCGCGTCAGGTAGGAGGAAGCTTTTCAGGACAGCATGCTTCTCGAAGGGCAGTTTCGAGACCGCCCTGAGCCTTATTTGTATGAAAAGGGGGTGGGGGGATTTGAGTCACATATATGAGCATGGAAGTGTTTCCACAAATATTTCCGCAAATGGCCATCCACCCTTCTCCTTTTCCATTCGACTGGCGATACCATCGGGGATCTTTGTATCCCTGGCAGGTCCAACCTTGGTGGTAAGGCAGTTGCCATCCTATCCCACTTTTCCTAATTTGCTCCCACCTTTCCATTGGTCATGCAATTTAAAAAAATTAAATTTTACCTATATGCAAGCTTTTTAAATTTTATCTTTTATTAGTTTTTATTTTCCCCCTTCGCATTCTTTCAAGGTTTTTTTATAGTTTTTATTTACACACATTTTAATGCAGCCCCTTTTAAGGCTGGCAGTCAGCGTTCCCCGGAATACTTGCCAGACCTGTTGCTCCGACGACAAAATGATTATTATTATTATTTTTATTATTATTAAGAATATAACAAAAGTGATCAATAGAAAGGGGGAGGGGGAGTATTAGCGTTGGGGTG
This sequence comes from Lithobius niger, assembly GCA_023313725.1. Classification (NCBI taxonomy): domain Eukaryota; kingdom Metazoa; phylum Arthropoda; class Chilopoda; order Lithobiomorpha; family Lithobiidae; genus Lithobius; species Lithobius niger. The sequence goes on along the minus strand of JAHWFP010141209.1, from coordinate 7,445 downwards.
GAGTGATTCGAGTCACAAGAAGCGCTGACTGAATGAGCAAAGCAAACGAAAATCGGCGTTTATTAGCCAGTGTGAGAAAAAGTTTTAAGAACCTTAATTCGGTCTAACATGGACAGACATACACATGTGCTACCATGACTAACCAGTGTTGCAAACGGTGCATTGAACGCCACTAAGTTTTTTTTCGATAAAATCTTTATTTTTCTTTCAAGGGATCTTCGCCACAATGAAATCGTTTCAATTGAAGAAGGGGCCTTCCAAGGGGCCTCATCCGTCCAAGACCTGTAAGTACAATTTATGTTCTGTTTTATGTAGCCAACACCCCCCCCCCAAAAAAAAAAAAACAATATTCTTTTTATTTTTAGGTTGTTAACTGAAAACAAGCTGAAGGAAGTGACAGCTAAGACTTTTGCCGGACTGGCCAACGTGAAAACTCTGTAAGTTGACGGACCCAGTCGAAATTATTTTGTTCCTAATCCTTTTTGCGTACGTCTGTTGAACTTAAAGGGGGGATTGCCGTCAAATGACAAGCTGCAGCTTGTATAGCCATTTACTGCTATCTAGTTCTGTCTAGCCCTTTACTTTCATCAGGTGAAGGGACACACAAATAAATTTCCTTTTTACGCAACTAACAAGTCACGTGCCTCCTTAATTACTGAGTGTAAAGTTGGTGCACCAGAAAGCATGCGGTCTTTAAGCCTAACGACATCACGGGCGCTTTTTTTTCTATATATTGACCGTTTTGAAACGCAGATTTTGAACCGCTGTAGTTTGTTCCACATTATGTTTTCAGAAAACTGACCGGACGACGACTCGTTTCCTTGCACTAAGAGTGCAAAAACGTGTGGATATCATACTTGAAGACTCAACAAAGTTAATGTTAGAGTTTACGAATGGGATGTTTATGGATTTTTTTGCACTCGTAGTGGAAGAAAACGTGCTGTCATACAGTCAGTTTTCTGAAAACATAATGTGGAACAAAGTTTAGATGGGCGCCATCGAGTGACAGTGATATCGTTAACCTTGGTCATTGCTCTGTTGTGCACCTGGTTGCACCAACTTTACATTCAATAATTAAGGAGGTATGTGGCTTATTTGTGTAAAATGACATTTCTTTGCGCATTCCTTCGCCTGTTGAAATCAAGTGCTACATAGAACTAAATAATGGTAGACGGCGCTAGATGCTGCAGCTTGTCATTCGGCGAGTAGGCACCTTTAAAAGCCGGTTGCCACAAAAGGACAGTCAACACCATTGAGTTCTGTCTACCGCTTACTCGCAGCAAGCTAAGGCGTGCACAAAGAAATGTCTATTAATGTAATAAACAAGGCACGTGCCTCCTTAATAATAGAGTAAAAAATTTAGTTCGTCCACGTGCACCTGGGAGCAACTGTAAAGGTTAACGATATTACTGCTTTTAGCCGGTGCCACGGTATTTTCTTTATATCCTAACTGTGGGGCCATCTAGTGGCAGAGATATTAACCTTTACATCTTTCTTCCAGGTGCACGAGAACGTATACCAAACTTTTACTCCATTATTAAGCAGGCCCTTGGCTTGTTTTGTTACGTTAAACGACATATCTTGTGCGTAACTTCCTTGCTTTCTGCGTGCAAGCGGTAGATGCTGCAACTTTCGTTTTGGGGCAACCTGCCTTCAACGGCCGTTTATACCACACGCCATGGCTGTTTGCTGTGACGTGCATATCACGTGACTGGGCTAGTCCAATCAGACGGCCAAACAGCCGTTGTTCTCGTTCGTCATTGGCTAACTCATGGTGACGTCACGGCAAACAGCCATTGCGCATGGTTTAGGTTTTTAATAACAATACCAGAATAAGTCACGGCGCACGGTCACCAAGCAACGAACATATGTAAAGCATCCGATCCTAACGACGCGAAATGCAGCATTCGCGATTGTGCGGGGGCAGGGCCGAATCATGTCATGTGTTTCGCAGCAAATTACCAAACACAGCACAGACCAGCAATGGCACATCTTATCCCTTTTTTTTTTTACTGCTGTGATCTGTAACAGCATGGGCCTATGCTTCGCTTGGTACTGATCCGCATACTGATCCCATTCTTCGTGTATGCTCCCGTTGATCATCGTCGAACACCCTTTCAAGCTATTAAGCGTGGTCAGGAGTTTTTTTGGTTAGTGTACGCGACTGCAATTTGGTATTAATATATTTCTTGGATTACTAGTCCAGTGCAGTTAGTGCTTTAGGTCGAAAAATCCCACATAGACGAACCTTGGCGGATATGTCCTGAAATACTCCCCGAGTAACAAAAGTAAAAGTCCCCTAAAATCCCACTTGAGCTTTCGCCGCCATTTTTAAAAATGGCCGCCATCAACTACCAAACTGTACGCCATCTACGCCAAACATACACGCCATCTGAAGCAACATGTGTAAATGAAACGGCATAACTTTGAACCACACGAGACGATTTTTCTAGACGGAGAAACAACTCTAGTAAGGTGGGTGATCCGAGATTCGACAGGAGAAACTTCAGATCCCAGCATGTGGCTGAGATGATGTCGTCAGAATAGATCCCATAGTTTCTGAAGGTGGTTAGTAGTTTCTCACACTACCCGGTCGGCGTTAACTGGTAGGGACTCTGACAGGAGCCCCTGTCCCGTCACCGACCAAATCAACTTTTTAAAACAACTTGAATTCTTCCACCAAGTGGCAAAATGTACAGGTATGCAAGGTACGGATTGCGTAGACGCCCAGACCTAACTGGGAGCCCGTTTTGGCTGCAATACAAAAATTGCTGTAAACATGCCGATTGGTGATTGAGTCAGACTGTGCAAAGGCTCAAGTGGCATTCCTTCCCGGAGGTAATATCTGGAGGCCATCACGTGTATCCGTAGACGTTAAGTCTCTAAATTAAAACGAATTAAAAACTACCAACTCTGTCGGCTGAACGACTAAATGGACTTAGTTTGCTGAGTACTGGGTGAGTGAGTGCAAATAAAATAATCATTGTGCTTTTAAGTTAAGTGCCAATTAGTTACGGTATAATTTAACTAATTTTGCCCCGTTTACGTGTAATCAAGTCAGTTTGCAGATTTGTCGGTTAGTTCAGGGTCGAGACACGCATGCGACTCCTAACCTGGATCTGACCAAATAGAAATATGGCACCTAAGAATCTTGGCGTACATCAGTGGGCGGGAGGAAGACAGCGAGGCGATAATATAACTAAAGATGAGTTGTTGACAGGGTTCTGAGGGATTCTCTTACCCCCACCCACCCCCTCCCTCCCGGAAAAAAAAAATCCTTGAGTTTGCTAATGGCCTACATTACATGTTTGTTGAAAGATACGTTTCTTTATGGAACGGAGTGTAGTGGGGGCCCAAATAAATTTTGCGGAGGGGCCCAAATAAAATTTTGTGTAGGGGCCCAGCCTAAGTTTTTTTACGCCACTGCTGCCACCTCTCCAAAAAAAAAAAAAAAAAAAAAAAAACAATGTCTCAAAAGAATGACCTCCCACCCCAATAATTTCTTTGTCCATTTGGTGTGTACTATTGGTGTCCAATAAGACTACCGGCACAAAAAAAGCGCGTTTAAAATCCTGGCTTGTCATTATCGGTAGAATGGTTCCGGTATCGTTACGGTAAATTTAGTAGCGATTAAGGCATAATTATTACAGATTAATAATTTAATATAGTATATATATTATAAATATATGCTATAATATATGTTTATACAAGGTGTCTCAAGAGCCTGACCCCACGCCAATACTCTAGATACTCCCCTCTGGAATCATCACTGACAAAAGTAATACGCACCATATGTTGGATTGTGAATTCCAGGGGGGGGGGGGTGGAGGGACAGCGATCAAGTCGGGAATTGGGCCCCCGTTTTGCGGGCCGTGTTCACCGAACGGTTCGGGGTTTTTTTTTTGCCCCCCCCCCCCCCCCCTCCCTTTTTTTTTAATGCTAGTAATGCCTATATCGAGATCCAAAATTTCAAGGCCAGTTTTTGAATCAACTATTATAATACGATGCAGTTTTATTAAGTCCAATAATTATGGAAATAATAAAACGTTTAAATGGTAATCAACAGTTAAACGATAGCTAAGGAGATACTTGGTGATTTCCTGGGCAAAAAAGCCGCAAGTCGCGTGTCGTTATCTCTGACGGTTTCAGAGTTATTGATATTTCCGTGAAAGTTGCAGATATACCGATCCTTATGCCGATACCAGAAATATCGGCTGTCGAACCGATCTTTTGTGGGATTCGGTGCAGCTTTAAGGGCGTTTACTTCTCATTTCATGCTCGACATTCGGTTTCATGCATGTGTGTGCATGATTTGTTCATTCATTATTCTATTTAGCAGTGAGGAGCTTGAAGACTCTTACATACGCATTGGTTCGAGGGCTTTTGTTTTTGTTCAATCCTCAAAATAATCTGTCGGAATTTGTTGTTTTGTAAACACGTACGTTGGGGCGGGAGGGGGTTGATATAGGCGGAGACCGAAAAAGAAACGAAAGACATCATCGTACAGTTAGCAAGAAGGATTACTTAAGTTCTTGTCTTGTAGCTCTTCAGATTGTGTAATCGTTGTTTTTCGGGGGGAGAGGTAAGTGGTTTTCCAATCGGGGGGGGAGGGGGGGGGGAGGGTTTGGTTTGTGGGGGGGGGGGTTAATCTTCGTTTGTTGTTGGTCGGTGTTGGATCGTTTTTCTCACAAAAATAGAAATAAAAGCTCTCGGTTTCAGCATGAGAGTACTTGAGTTACACTTGCCTTACATCCGAAAGGTCTTTCATCTTTTTTTTTTTCCATCTCATTTTATTTTTATTTTTTTTTATCTTTTCATTGTGCCATTTTTCCAAAACCGTCTTTTCTTCCGATTTCCTATTTTTATTTCTTTTCTTTCACGTTCCGTTTTTCGTTTGCCATCATTCTCCTTCGTCTCCTTTTAGGCGATCTGTCCCTCGCATCTGATTTATGTGAACGGGGTTTGGCTCCGTCCGCCTTCCGTATCTGTAATCCAAAATTATGGGATGGCAGCCTCTGTATATTCACTATCAATCCCGCAGCCATTCAAGAAAAGATTTCTGTGGGGTCGCCTCGCGTCTGTCGTTTTGGAGCTCGCGTCTTGTTTTATTTATTTATTTAGGTTTTTTTTTCTTCTGGCCACTACTAACACAACTACCGAATAAGCAGACGGTTTAGTCTCGTAATTTTTGTTTCGTGATAAATAAAATGCGGTTTTAAATAAACAAACGCTGAATAATAATAATAATAATAATAATAATAATAATAATAATAATAATAAAATTTACCACCAATGTGTGCAAGGAAGACGGAAGGGCTGTGGAGCCACTTACTCCGTTCCTGAGCAATCAAAATTTAAAAATTTTAAACCCCAAATCGGTTAACTGACTGTAGATGATGGCAAAAATCTGATGGCAGAGTCAAGCGCCGTGGTGGCGCCCTCTATCGGCAAGTCTGTTCAAAACGCTTCTGTTAACATCCTAAAATTAATTTTTCAATATGCTATAGAATTCCGGTCGAATTAAAAAAAAACGCACTATGACAACGCAAAAAAGTTGTTATTATGACTGCCTTTCGGCTTTTGATCTTGTAATTATTAGGGAAAAAATGGGATCTTATCATTTTGGACCAAAAAAATGTGACATTTCCTCAGAACAAAACTTGTAAGGATTTGGGGAGATTTGTGTTTACGATTAATGTCTTACAAACAGTTTGAAACTATTGATCGTACTGCTGTTTCAACAAATATCTCTCATTTTGTAACTGTGATCTGTGTTTTCGCAGTAAATATACTGCCAATCACTGCGACAGTAAGGGTACCTTCTTTGTTTAAAGTAAACCATGTCTTTTTGAATGACTTTTCAGTCCGCTGCCAGTACTTTTACAGTAGTTGTGCAGCATTTTACACCAAATTTACTGTCAAAATTTTCAGCATTTTAGTCATTTCACAGTCTGTCAAGTGCCTGCTGTACTTTTCGTTATCAAATAAATGCAGATGCAAACCTATTTACGTTGCCTTTTGGACTTCTATGTCAGACTGCCTGAGCGGGGAATCAAACCCATGACCTTTGAAAGCAAAGGCCGAGGTTCTACCGCTGAGCCATACTGGCACGGCCAAAAGGAAACGTTCATAGGCAACATTTAACACTTGCATATATACATACTGACATTCGTTTCCTTTTGGCCGCGTCAGTATAGCTCAGCGGTAGAACCTCGGCCTTCGGTGCCAAAAGTCGTGGGTTCGATTCCCCACTCAGGCAGTCTGACATATAAGGGCAAAAGGCAACGTAAATAGGTTTGCTTCTGTATTTATTTCAATTCATGTCGAGCCTTTGGCTTTCCGTCCTTAATTTCATTATCAAAGTGTAGTGCTTCAAATAAATGTGGCTGCTAACCTATTCCGAATGTGCTGGCACATTGATGATGTAAACATCGGCTTTTTCTTTAAAAGTTTACACCTTTACAGAATTTGTTCATTCTCACCTGTATACCACATTCATGTTTTCTTATAAAGTTTTAAAAAAATTAAGTTTCAATCAAGGTTAATTCACCATTTGGTTTAACACACACACACTCGTGAATTTTTATTGGCGCGAGAGAAAATTCGCTGTTAGGTATCGTATTTTAAAATTTACAAAACTTTGCGTCAACTGTTTAAAGTTCTTTATGAACCTGTGGTAGTTACAATGTAATGGAATGCAGTTAAAAGCACGGTAACAGGTTATATGAAGTCAAACCAAGCAGTGCTACATAAAAATATACAAACAGCGTTTCGAAAATGTTCAATTTTCGTCATCAGGTTAGCAATAAAATTAAAGCATGGCAAAAGCCACTAAGTCATCCTACATTAAAAGCATAAAAACAGTTATATGAAACTGGGAGAAATTGGTGGTTTTATACGTTTTATATAACTGTTTTTATGCGTTTAATGTAGGATGACTTAGTGGCTTTTGCCATGCTTTAATTTTATTGCTAACCTGATGACGAAAATTGAAAATTTTCGAAACGCTGTTTGTATATTTTTATGTAGCACTGCTTGGTTTGACTTCATATAAATAGTTACAATGTTGACTTGAACTATGCGAATGCATTTGCCAAGAAAGTTTTCATTAATCAAGAACGAAAGTTAGAGGTCTGAAGGCTATCAGATACCGCCTTAGTTCTAACCATGTGTAACAATGATACTTTAAACTGGTGTGCTACGTTTTTGAGCGGCTGCACACAACTTGGGTGCGAATTTGGGATTAACCCCACTCAATTAATGGAAACACCCGTCTAGGGCACACAAGCTTTGCACGAAATAACTGCTTTTATCTGGGAACACATGGTAACGGTGTCTAGAAGTCAATGTCGTGCATGTCGTCGCGATGGTACGGGTTCATTCTACTTTTTAAGCACTGTTGCCAAAGTCGTCAACGTTTTCACTGTGGATTTGTTTTGCTCGTC